>JAUUEB010495012.1:0-10546 GCA_032362205.1 Clione limacina
TTAAGAATTATGATATTTGTTTACATTCTCAAGTTATTTAAAAAGTACTGAGTATTCTACTCGAGTATTTGATAATGGAAAATTTTGACTACTCAATACTCTACTCGAGAAGTTGAACCAAATACTCTACTCTACTCGAGTACTGAACAAATTTTGGTTACTCTACTCTACTCGAGTAGTGACAAAGTCAGTACTTTTCCTATCACTGGTGGGGAGATACGACAGCCCAATGCCGTTGTCCGGCAACGTCCAGTTGCCCGGCTAACGTCGAAATCGTGTGCAAGTCTAGTAGCAACAAAGAACCAACTGCGCAGTTGGACGGCACGGCAACGTTATGCTGTGCTTCGTCTGCAAGAGCCTAAACCTTTTTGTTCAGTAACAATAACAATGATCTTTGACGAAGAAAGTGGGACGACCGTCTACTGGAGTGAGCGATGTTTATAGCGTAGCTATTTGAATTTTTTTCTAAGAGGTAAAAATCTTCAATTAGATGAGAATATATAGGAAACAATCGTAATTGCTTCATTAAATTCAAAATGTTTGCATTTTCATAATTTTTCACAATCTATGGTATGTTTGCTATCTTATGTTTGAATTACAGCAAAATCCACCTTGAGTCTTCGGAGCTCATCGAAGTGCAAGAAAGTAACCAAGCAAGCAAGCAAGCAAGCAAGCAAGCATACAAATCAGTGTATATTGTTAAGATTATTATCATATCAAATGGGGTTCTATGGTCAATTTCAGAGCACTATGAAGGTTGTGGATTTCCTCAAATTTTCTTTATATTTCTGAATATCTAATATCACGAAGTATGTTATCCATGTATCTAGTGAACAGTTAAGCCTATCCTAAATACAGTTTATGCAAATATTTTAGTGGCATGTGTATGCATTGTTATTTGCTTTAATCATAATAACAATTTTATTAGAACAGAATATCCACTCAATGAGCTCCAAGATTCACTTAGCGACCCAGATGGTCATTTTCTCTACAATGAGTGGGAGTTGATGAGTATGTTAGTTTCTACATAATGTGTATCAAAGAACTTTTTGTCCACGCACAAAGAACCTCTATAATACGACCTTGAGAACATTGTTCACCCTATCCTACGTTAATGAGCTTTTCGTCTTTCACACAATTCAATTTCAGTAACGTATCTAATATACTTCATTTTCTGAGTTCTAAAATAAGAAAACTCGATGTCGTGGAAACAGATTGATTTTCTTCCATAGTCTTTGTATTTGACACGTTACTTTTAGACAACATTTAGCTGAGTCTCTAACATTTTTGGTGCATCTCAAACATTTTAAGTCAAATACAAACAATGTCATGCATGTTGAAAATAAATACCAAATTAATTAAAAAAAAACTACCGTGCTTGGTTCTGAATAAGAAAAAAATATTTTGGCAGTAAACATGCACATAACAATGTGGATAAAAATGATGATTTTCAGTAGAATTGCAATCTTAATGAATAAAAAATAATCTTGATGAATAAAAAATATCTGAATTTTAACACAACAAGGAAATAAAACCACAAGCAATCTCAAAACTTCTTCCGGATCGATTTATAATGCATTCGAATGATTCTCAAATGCTTCCAAGCTTAATACAGTTTTGAATTATGTTGAAGAAACACGTAACATAAGATAGCATCAATTCTGAGTAATCAATTTCAAAGAAAAACAAAACTTATTTCAAAGCAAACTTACTCACAAAACAAGACCAAATAATCTGTTTTCCTATCTGCAGCTCACACAAGTCAATAAATCAAATAACGTTTTGATTTGGAAGATTAAACTGGCTAGACACTTAGTGCTGCCCATTTATTGCTAATATCGATTGGCCGCTGGCGTCGATTCGGTGTTGGCAATAAACAAAAGCGAAAATCGAATTGGAGTTTGAAAGAGATGAAAATAAAACACCTAATAACATCTAAACAATGAAATAAAAGGAATGCTAATGCTATTTTCCTGTTATGGCTTCTGACTCGCGAAGGGAGGTGGAACATTAACAATTAATCAATTAAAGACTTTCCCTGAATCAAATTATACAGTATATTACTCACGGTGTCTATCACTAAAATAGAAGAGATCTTTATGTAATTATTTATCGATTTTTCAAAAGTATGTCTTAGAAATAAATGTAAAGGTACCATGTTTACTGCTCTATCAACACATAACAGGTTATATCGGCGATAGTGCTTCTAAGACAAATGTATTTGCTGTATTTGCTATATTAATAGAGAATGTAGTGTGTGTAACTATTCTTATACACATACTTAGTCAAATTGCGACGGGCCGACATGTCTTAGCATGAATATCTCATTGTCATATACGTTGCGAAACCGCTGTTTTATTTCCCTTTTCAGAAAGTCATAGGCTTGACCAGCCCGAGATTTGAACACCATAACTTCACCAGTGTGATCAAAATATGTGAGACTAGTTGCTTAAGTGACCGGTCTTGCCCGGGAATGAAGTTATCCAAAATTAAATAAAACATGAATTGGTTTGACTTTAACACACATGTAGAGTGATTATAGAAGGGACCCCTCCCCCTATGTGCCATTATGCCCCTATCTTCACTTTGAAAACCACAACTTGAAAACAACCTGTATTATGATTAACTTCAAGATTCAAGCTTGAAATGTTTTTTATTTAGGCTTAGCAATAACAAAAATCAGATAAAACAAGTTAATTAAAATACAGTACAAACAAAGAAACAATTTTAACATAATGAATAGATAATTAAACGAAATAGAAAGTACAAATACTCACGCACGCACTCATCCACCCATTCCCTCAAAAAATACGTGTGCATACATACGCAAACAGGGACACATATACTCTCATGCACACATGTGCGTAGACACATATACATGCAAATACAGGGACACAAACGCAAACGCGCATAGTTATATACAAGCGCATGTACGCACATATACTCACACAAACGCAAAACACACAAGCAAGCATACAGACACATATACTCCTAAAAAGTGAAAGAGAAAGTTACAGTTAACTGGTTGTACTAGTTGGTACAATAAGTGTTATGCCGGGAGATATAATTATTTGTATTGTTCATAGTTATTTCAAATCTTGTAAAATGCAATAGCAATTTTTTTCAAACGTTCATGGCAAAGTGTTTGAAATAACAACGTGAATTCCCACATGCATGGCTTTTTCAACATATCTGCTGGTAATTTTTCTTTGAGCCACAAAACGAGTACATTCAATAAAACAATGATATTCATCCTCTTAAACATTACACAATGTACACAGGCGTCTATCAGCATCAACCTTAGAAACACTCCACTTACTGCGCTCTATAAGAAAGTTGTGCGATCCCAATCAAGCTTTGGATAAGACTTTTTTTGAAGTGAGGGTTTTCAATTATATCTAGAAAGTATTTGAAAGTTGTTTTTTTTTAGTTTTGTAAAGCATTTTGTCACTTGTTTTCTCAACATCCACGCTCCATGTTTGAGTGTACTGATCTTGAAGTCTTTTTTTTAAATATACATAAAAACTGCTCAATTGCTTCTCATTTCTTGTTGTTGCCAAACATATCCGAAAGCATTTTTTTCTAAAATATTCTTTATAGATGTCGCCCAATTCGATCTGTTTGCATTTCTTTCACTTTCTACCTTTAGTCTGGTATAAACTTTAAAGATTAGGCTATCATGAGGAGCCGGAATTACTAATAGCCAATATTTGACCATTTGCACATGCCAGTCAATATGAAGAGGACAACTTCCTAGTTCGCCGTAGATATAAGCGCTTGGAATGGTCTTACACCTTACTTGATTGAGAAAACTCAGATGGAGTGTTTCTAAGAGTTTACATTGAGCAGCGCCCATATTTCACAGGCAAAGTTCATTATAGGTTTTACAAGAGCATTGAATAAACGTAGTTGTATTTTGTTGACAAGACGTTATGGTGATGACAAATCGTTTTAAGATTAAAAATTGCCCTAAGAGCGCTCGTTCTAAGTGCCATTGTTCCATTGTTAAAAGATCCCGAGGAACTCAGTGTATATCCAAGATATTTAAAAAGTTTAACAGTTTGTAGATTTTAATTTTTCATAAAACCTGTTATCATTGGAGTTTTAACGACAATTTTTTCTAAAAAAGTATACATTTTGTTTTAGCAGTATTTACTTTAAGACCCCAATTATCACAATAGTTTGACAGTTCATTCAAAGCATTTTGCAGTCCTTTTCGGCTATAACGTAAGCATCACATGTCATCTGCATACATAAGTACGTGAGTAATCAGTTCATGCTGAGAATATATAGTAAAAATATAAAAAATCTATCACATTTAACGGTATTTCACATAGATTTTACGAATCAGGTGGATAAAATAATCTCCCCTGATTGTGTTACACACAAATCAATACTTTTTGGTTAATGAACAGTTCAATTCTCAAAACAAATTTTGGATTGTTGACTCTTTCTTATGTTATGCACGCTATTTCTACATACTTTTTTAAGTTCTAATGTGTACGAATAATCAATCGTACTGGAATAAGAGCTAACATATTTCAAGACTTTTGGATTGTTAATTTTTGACACAGTGCAAAGGGATTATGTTTCCTAAATTTTAGTTCGAGAGCCATATCTTTAAATGCTACATACAGAACACTAGCCTGCTGGACATTGCCAAGCCCGACCATTGGAATGGTGATATTTTTCAGGGAAGAAAGTTTGTTCATATGATTCGAGCTTTTAAGAACATACATAATATGGCAACTCTACGGAAACAGTTACAATAACTGCTGTATACTATACGTAGATTCCTTGTGTATTGGCATGAATGTTAGCACGTAACTTAAGATGGTTTACGGTAATGTCTTATAACATTACATAAATAAACATTAAGATTGTTTACAGTATTTACTGTTGCGTGTAAAGCGATAGTTCACCACTTAACGCCACTTAGTAAGTTAATAAAAGAGGTAACCCTCTTAGTCTGGCCACAGCTCTCTTCATTTATGGTCAGGACTATACGAAGGTAAATAATCATTCCCCTAAAGATTATACTCAAACAACCTTCCAATTTGTTAACAGTAAATCTAAATAAAGTAAAGAGTAAATATATTCAAACAAATATCTCAGTCTACATTAAATTATCATTTGAATAAAGAAATCAATAACGGAAAGTATATGATACTTTCACTGCAGCTATAACTTTGTTTATAACTTTACTAAATGGATAAAGTTCATCTTGATTCTTTATTAGTTAAAGAACTTTTAAGCATATTATTAAATGCATCAGTAATTCATTTTATTTGGTATTCAAGTTAGTGATTATTTGTCCCTAGGCAATAATGTTACATATCTATATTACATGATTGAAAGTGGAATGGAGTGTTGGTGCGGAATGTGCGTCAATACAAACATATGACCCCGTCACCAAACTCAAAGTTGAGTAATGTCACTCGCATGTCTTTCATACATCAATAGAAAGCATTAACCTTTTAAATGAGAACTTCTAAATATATACTGCATTATATAAGCTAGAGCGCTCAATTGCAGATTCAAATATTGAACCTTATATCTACCCATTGAACAGATCCGATTGAATACAAGCAGAATAACGAGATGAAAAGATCTACATTGTCACATTTAACAGCAGTATTTGATTTAGTTTAAATTGAATTAGTTAGTCATTTAGTTGTTTAATTATTTACCTAGTTAATTAATAAGAGAGTGGGATTTAAAGATACGTTTTGTTTTGAGTTGTTTCTTTATTATTTAGTTAGTTTAGTTAATGAACAATATAATATTCTAATTGTATTATACTTGTTTACATGTATGATAGACTTAAAACTACCAAAACTTCCAGGAAACGTTTTACCTGGCTGCTTTAGTTAATGTTTTGAAATCTGAGAATTTTCAAACAAGAAGAAAGTCGACACATTAGAGACAAATGTAAAGTTATTGGAATACATTTTCAGGTAACTAGGTCAGAACTAAGGCAGAGGAGTCACAAGTAGACAAGAGCTCTATCAGAAAAGGTGAACAGGACATCACAAGCAGTTTTTGAAAATCGCTATTTGCTCGGTAATATCTTCCTCAGGGGAAAACGAAAATTCCAACGAAAACACCGAGTCAGTCTTAAATAACTTACTACTTGTTAACTATTATTATACATACAGGGACATGTCTATCATAAAAACTTATCTGTTATAATTTACACTGACCGACTTCTTATTATCTGCGCATTTTATATACGTGCAGAGTGGAGCGATTCCGTTCATTGTCGTGATTGGTTTTCAATATCCAAATTAAAAGAGTCCTTTATTTTCTTTCAATATCTTTTTAGAGTAAAAATAGTTGCGAATGCAGTTTTACTGCTGATTGGACTGGAGTACCAAGAAAATTACTTTTTACAAATCTTCAACCATGAAAATGTGTTGCATTGCGGGGTCTAACTCACAAAGTCGTAGAACAGCCGGCCTTAACCTCTCGGTCATCTCGCCCACACATATACACTTTGTAACTTTTTTTTTAGGAACTACAAATAAGTAACATTTTCAAATGGATTATCACTTCATTTAGAACCTGATAAAATTTGCCCTTTTTATCAACTTCGAATGGATTTATCCATTTTACAGGATATTTCCTTATTTCCATTTTCTATGTAAATCTTTTTTATCTTATCAAGACTCCTTCTTTGTTAGACGTCCATGACACTTTTAATCAAAAAGTTTTCCTACTAATTAAGCAATCAGTTGCCCGAAGGAATCTTCAATAATTGCATTAGACTGTTTGATGCGTGAGTCATTGCCTTCCAGTTTCAGCCGCCCAGTTCTCAACAGACACTGAAAGCAATTTAGTTAAAGGTAAAATAAATGTTTTAATTTGAGTTTTTTTAAAAAGATTGAATACACATTTTGGACAATTTAATGAAGATTGGTATTAGAAAAAACTAATTTCGTAACCACACTCGTTTAATAATAAAACATCAAATGTTTGTTTTGCCTTATTTTCTTGCTCGTTAGTTTCTACCTTTTTTGCCGACTTCAGATATTATTGAGCCAATTATATTTATAGTATGTTGATGTTTTGTGAGGGGATGACACACAATATGTTGACGGAGATGCAAAGATAAAAGAAAAAAAACGTCAATAAAAATATTATGAATGTTTTTTTAATTCATGCCGTCTTTCTGATCAAAATAATTACTACTCATAATTGATTTATTCGATTTCGGTTAAGCACTCAATGATATTTGAAACAACAGTTACCGTTACAAAAAGAAGGATTATCATTGTTGTTCTTTTTATGTAACACTTTTTGTTTAAAGCAAATCTGTCAGACGTAGAGTCATTGTGATGGACGTTTTCATTTACCGTTATAAGTTGGTTAGTGTCTTTGTTCTGGTCAAAAGCGATTTGAATAGAAAACTCTTGAAAGGAAAACTTTCTTAACAAATCCACGAAAGGATGTTGTTGAGATGGTTTAGATTAGGGGGGGGGGGGGGTCGGTTGGTAGCTAAGGTTTGCTATATACTTCTTACAAAAGAAACACATTCTTTATAAAGTAGGAGGGAAAACTAGTTTACTTGTTATAGATAGTTATTTTTCTTGAACGTCACATTGCCTTTAGAAGGTTAGAACCAACCTTTCGATCAATATGTTGGAAAAATATCTCGGCACACCCGGGACTCGAACCCGCGCACCCACCTGCGCCAAACATAATTTGAGCTAAGTACGCTGACCTCGTTACTACATATAGTTAACTTGTTGCTAATAGGCTATAAAATGATATATACTTGATTTAATATGTAGTTTTTTGAACATTTTAATTAAGTTTGTTTGTTTGTTTATGATATGATAATATCACATAAGTCTCATCTTATTTCATCTAACTTGAGCCAATAACAGTTTAGACAAGAAGTTACTTTTCATAAGGTTCGTATCTGAAACGTGTATATACTCGTAGGTAAGGAATGAGAAAATATCGGGTGAACTTCCTTTTCATCTGATCTTTTTTCTGTTTTTTTCCTATTTAAAAGGAACATTTCACATGTTTTTGGGATCAATAAATTATTATTATCATTATAATGGTAAAATCTGATTCGATTCTAAGTAAACATAAAATATAAATTACTTTGACAAAATCAAATCGTAATTTGTCCGCTATTTCTCAAATATTCGTTGATGTGCAAATTTGATAGCTCGGCAGTGTAGGTATTTGCTGGTAGCGGAATGACTTTTTTCGAATTGTAATTTTAGAGTTGGTTATTGACAGTGGTCAGTTAAAAGGAGATACGTGATAACACTCGTAGGTTTGATGACAGTATACTGTGGCTAGGAAGGATTTTTGATACATTGTTCCCAGTCCGTAAAATGGTTTAAGTAGCAGCGTCGTCAATAAAACCATAATGATAAGGTCCTTAAAAATATTCCAAACCAAAATCATGTTCAATTTTTTTCGTACGACCGCACGAACTTAGACTAAGGATAATTAATATTGCATACGTCATTGCTTTCTACACATTGTAAATCTTAGCCAGTGGTGGCTATCGGGTAACAGAATTTACTTTCTTAACTAGATTGCTATAATGAGGGTTGAAATTTGAAATCATGGCCTTCAGAAGGTTCTTATAGCATATAGCAAACCAAGTAAAGTCATGTCGTTATGCAAACATTTTTTATCGACCCAATTTCAAAGAAGAATGCCATTATGACAGTGATGTCAGATTTTGAGGTTTTAAATTACTTTGTTTCCTAATAGTACATGTATGTGGTCACTGGCCCTTTAAAACAAATTTTGAGACCCTTACAACAAATTTGCTAGACTCGTTTGGCATAAGGGGATATAACTATTAATCACATCAAGCTTTTCAATTAAATAGTCGCGTCCCTTTATTTCTGAAGTTTTAGCGGTGTGAGAGGATGAGTGCAAATTAATGACCCCATTATCATACACGAATTTTCGTTAAATCTATAGCTGTAAGAAAACGAACCACCGATTTATTACACATGTTTGTAGTCAAAATATAAACTTTCTCACTCACTTTCTTCTATTTGTTCTTTCGTTCTAAATCGTAACTGTTTTGCTTGTTATACTTTCTTTTCATATCTTTTTATCAATTGCGCTTATTTATTGTTTATTTTGACACCCAGTTGTCCTTGAAAAGAGTTTATGTTCGATGTTCCGCACTTAACAGGTAAACGATATGTAAATATTTTTTCCCTCTTTTTTTTACGCACTTGTCTATTTAACTTAAACTCCATATTCCAATTTTGTTCTTGGAAATTATTTACTTTTTTCTACTACAAAAATCTGCATTTGTCTTTATTTTCTTGTTGTCTGAAGGGCAACCCGTTTCCCCCCGTATTCAAACGTCTGCTTCACAAAATATCGATAATGAAAAAAAAAACTACAAAGAAACCGAAACAAACAATAGTTGAACCTTCAGAAATGTTGACAAATCTGGCACAGACTTGTCTATCATCGCTCAGTTAATATTGGAAAAGAATATGTCTGTCTAGCTGTTCTTCTTCCATGTTTTTTTTTATTTCAAATATTATTTTGTCTTCTAGTCCGGTGGCACGATGCCATTTAAAAAAAAGAACCTTGCAGTGTCTGAGGGCAAGAGTTTCTTTGCATTTTTCAGAAATAAATCCTTCAGGGCAGCGGCCATATTGGATTCAGAAACCAATATCTGTACTGTTTTTATACCGACTAACATTGATAGTAGTATGAATCTTTTCAGCTGCTCAATACCTTGATTTTGAGTACCAACATGCAAAATATGCAAATCAGCAGCCATTTTAGATTCGAACCCTGATATCTTCCTTATTTCCATACCGGCTTATGTCGAAAATGCTATGAAACGATTGAGCTGCTCAAGACCTTCAATCTGAGTAACAGCAATAGCTATTTATCACGGATATTACACTCGTTTTGTATTTTCTGTAATGTTGGGGTGCAGTGGTTAGGTTAAGGGCTGTAGAATAAAAGCCACGTGTGTGACGAGCCCCCCAACTGGGCTTAATTTAATCCATACAATAAGGATTATTGAAAAATGAAACGAAACGCTTGCCCTAATAGCTGGCGAGCAAGAATCGTTTTAAAATAATCACTTTAACCAATGCCGTAAATGTTTATCAGGTTGCGGGAAAGTAGCCTTTTTAATGTCAATAAAATTACATAATGAAGACCAAAACAACATGGAAGTATCATTTCTTTTGGTTTAGGATACTTCTAGTTTATTTCACAACAACTTTAAAGTTTATTGATAAGTTCTTCTTAGCTGTTCGAAAAACTCGTGTTCATGGTTTTAAAAATCCCAGTTTTTTTTATTATTAAGAAACATCGTCGTAGTTGATTTGTAGTAGAGGTTCTTCACTATTTTTTCAACTATTTTACAAGTATCTCTAATATGTTTTTTGTGTATAATTGATGAGTATATAAACGCTTTTTTGTTTGATATTTTAATATTATTGTGGCTTACAGCTTACATGTTTGTTCCAAGGAACTGTCTTCTTGTACCAGGATGTATGGTAGAAGTAGTTGAACCTAAAACCTAAAA
>JAUUEB010495023.1:0-10546 GCA_032362205.1 Clione limacina
GAGAGGACGCTTTCTTCCAAACATACCAAACATATCAAACTGCCTCTATACAAACACACAACAATTGGGACTCACTTGCACCTATTTTAGAATGGCATCATGCAGAAGAGCGAAAGCTCAAATGCAACTGGTTAGATAACAACAAATTAAACATCTCAGCTTTAAATGGATTATGAATTTATCATGCTTTTTTATGTAGTAAAATGTGCATAAAAAGCGTCTACTTTCTGTTCACAGTTCACGAAATGTTCCCAGAGGCCCTTCACTGCTTGACATTCAACAGCAAGAACAACAAGAGCAGGAAATTTCTCAAAAATCCAACAAATCTAATCAGTCAAAGGTAGTATGTAAATGTATTATGACTTCTATAACCTACTCACTGTTTTCATGCATCATTTCACCATTTGAATTGTGTCTTTTTTTTAAAACTCACATATAATTCCCTTATTTGATGAGAGGTTTGCATGGTACATTCAGTAAAGCACAAATAGTTGTCTTAGATCCTGTTACTAGGAACCTTGTTAATTCTTTTGAAGGATATATAAAGATACTTTTCTAAGACTTCATAAGATATAAACCTTTTTTGTTCTAATGTGTATTTACAGATGTCTTTGAGCACTGCCTCCACTTGGTCTAACCCATTGAGCTCACAGCAAATCTGGTCAGCTCAAACCTGGGACTCAGGTCTTAGTGGAACAGGTTCTATCTGGGAGACGCCGGCTGCTATTACAAGAACTGGCAGTGGCTCAAAAAAACCTGTGATAAAAGAAAGGTTTATGCTTTTTTCATTTATGTTAAGACTGTTGACTTGTGTTATCAAAGTGTGACTGGGTAGGATGTATGACTTGTGTTGCTACATCTAAATTCAAAGTGTGTCAGCGGCAGCAGATGAAAATATTCAAGAAGCTTCATCGCTGACTTGACCATGACCATATGAAAATGAAGATGAAGAAACACCAAATAAATGAAATTTGTTTTTACCATAGATGAGAATGGATGAAAGTCAGTTTTTTTATTATTAGAAAATAAACAGCCCCTTTTGATGTTAAAAAAGAAAAGTTTCGTCAATTGTTATTCAGAAACCATTTGACAGACCTTTAATGTATTGGCTACGTATCAAAGTCACCATTGTTACTAGGTACTTAACCCAATTGTTAAAGCAGACATTTTATGTCTAGATTTGTGGTGGGAACTTTAGTGTCTAAGCAAACGAAGATGTTCGGTTTTAACAAATTGTTGTCACATGGGTGTACCGACATGCTTGACGACATTGTCAAAGATTTAATCTTATCATGTTGGTTTTGAAAGCAAAGCTAGAAGTAAATAGAAGAATGCATAACAGCACTAGAATTTGAATTGATTATGTATACTTTTTATTCAACTGAAATATTTTTGTTTTTATCTTTAGTGGAGATTTTCCTGCTTTGAGAAACCCTGCCCAGTCTGGAGGAAATAAAAATGCTGCCAAGGTCAACAAGACTAAGAACTCCAAAAACAAGAAAGAAGAGGTCTGAATTGAATCAGGGGTTGTATTGATCTGTATTTTTTTTTAATGATTTTTTATATACCTAGTGCAATACTAAGACTAGAAGTGTATTCTTTTTACACAAGAGTATCCTTTTGCAAATGACTTTCCTCCTGTAAAATATTTTCACAATGTAGTTAGTTCCTTCAATACAGGTTAAAGAGTTAACATGTGAGGTTTAAGTGAGTCTGACTGTATTTGTATAAATTGTACTCTAATGGAATTCAATGGCAATTTTTTACCTTTTTTTGAATTGTGTTCCATATTTAAAGACAACTCTGAAAAGTGCAAATTGAATGTGAAAAGTTTTAAAACCTTTTTATTTGTTCACAGATTCAAAGACTTTCTTACTTTACATTACTATGAACAGCAGTTTGGTTCCCACAATAATTGTTCTTGTAATTTTTCATTCATCACAGGAGGTTGTACAGAAATTGTTTCAGACTAACCAAAAACCAGATAGCTTTAGTGACTGGGTCAGTCAGCGTGTTGCACAGTTCTCTGCTCCAATTGATGGTAAGAAACTCATAAAAGATTAAAATACATAAAAATTAAAATGCAACTGTAGATGGCTTGTGTAATGTTAAAGTACCAAATAGCATTGGCACAGGGGTGTGATGAATGACCCCCCCCCCCCTGAAGTAAGCCAAGCCTCCCCTTAAAATTTGCTTAGCTCTACTGAAATCTTAATGTTTTTTGGGAAAAGTAAGGAGCTGGCAACTTTTTATAAATTTCCATTTTCACCGGGGCCCTCTTCATTTCTCAATATCATCTGCTAGCAGGGGAAGGGGAGCGGAAGGAAAATTGTTCCACTCCAACTCTAGGCGTCTTACAAAATGACCAACTCTGACTCCATGGTTTACAAAAGGACTATAGGACCATTCCATTCAGAGAACAAAAAAAATGTTTTTGTTTCATCTAAGATGAATTGAAACTTTTCCAAAGATGAAATGATTAATGTTTAAAGTTTATAGAATTTTTAATTTCATTTAGGTTGTTTTTGGCAGCTGTTCAAAGATAAGGATTCTTTATACCCTTCAAACCATCAAAAGTATAACAAGAACTCAAAGGTTAAGAACATGGTTGAAATATATTTATTACTTAACGGTTTGGAACTTATGTTACAGATGAATATAAGCTTTAAAAGGACACCATGCCAAGTACAAAATTCTGAAATAACTGAAAATATGTCAAAATTGATATTTTCTGTCAGTGTGTCAAAAGAGTCATTTACGTCCCACGAATGTGCATGTTTTTAGACTTGCAAGAGAACCTTTGGAGATATTTCAAAATAATTGCATATATACAAGGCTAGAATATATAGATAACCATTTTCATGTAATATATATGTCCTGTGTATATTAAAAAGTAAAGTAAAGTAAAGTAACCCATACTCATTACTGAGCTTTTGGTAATCAGGAGTTAGAGTCCCGACTTTTTAGACAACGGCAATTGAGGTAGTTTGTCATTGCTTTCCTCATGACTTTACTTCGCTTGACCTAAAGAGGTTAGCTTCTCATTTTCGCAACTGGCCGCTGAGTCGACGGGGGGGGTGTTTTTCAAATTCAAAATATGGTCGAGGCTAGAGATCGAACCCGCAGTGTTCTTGGTGATAGAACGTCGCTCTAACCAACTGAGCTATCTACACATCTATTCTGTGTATATTAAACCCCAAAAAACAATTAATATCCTTGCAATTTTTCATCATGTTCTTCAAAATGCTTTTTATTTATTTATATGAAATAAGTAGGAAAATACTTAATTTTCTTTAAAAAACAATCGAATTTTGTGAGAAATATTTCACAAAACCTTGATTGTTTTGTAAATATAGTGTATAATGGTCAAAACAAAGACTAAATAATCAAATCTGAAGAAAAATCAAGCAAATATTACTTTTTTTTTCTAAAAAATATTTATTTAATTTTTTCAAATTCAAAATTTTAAATTTTAACTTATAAAAAACAATAAGAAACATGTCTAATCTGTAGTTTATAGATATATCAACTCAACAACATGTCTTAGAATGAAAAATAACTGTTGAAACTTCAATTGTATCAGAGAGTCATTTACGTCCCACTTTTGTTTGTCTTTTATGTCTTGATTTAAAAACCTTATAACTCAGAGATTTCTTTGTTGATGTCACAAGGGACAGATGAGTAAGGGGGTCTGGGGGCATTTTCTAATGCCCCCCCCAAATAAAATTCAAATTAGGTTAAAATTCTTAGACCCTATATCTGCGCAGTTACCCTCAATTTATGAACCCTCATTTATACTTACCAACTTGGCAGCTCTGCTTTAGGATGTCTTCGAAAGAACAAGTGTCTCTAAGTTTGTCTTCCGCCTCTGCCATCCCTGCCTTCCCTCTCTTAAACTTTGCACCCTTTGTCTCTCCCTATGCCTGTGGCTGTTTCTTATTTTCCATCACATCAAGGTACATCCTGACATGACGCCTCTTATGTCTGACTCGTATGCTGGTCACATCCAAAAGATATTGGTGTGTCTTTTGTGCATTCTAGGACAATACGCATGGCTTCATTCTGGACTATCTCTAGCTTGTCAATCTGTATTTTTTTCAATGTGATACACCCAAGCCCCCAGGACCACTTGCTGCATCATCATAAACAGAAATTCTTGAGATAATTCATTGCTTGCCATATTCGTCAATGCATTGATTCCTTTTTACAAAACCTTGTGATTAAAAGGGAGTTGTTATATAGTAAAAAAAAAATAATTGCAACTTGTGATGTTTTTCAGACGGTAACTTGCGTGATAATAATGATAAACTACTGTACTCTAAACAACATCTTTACAAGTGCTTTTGTCATTAAAGAAGTACTTCACAACCTTCAGTATTTCTACTTTTTTATGACATTTTACTTTTTCACTTTAGTTCTCAGGCAATAAGTACATGAACTGAACGTCAACAACCCAACCATTTTCTCATAATAAAAAAACAGTGGTGCATACATTTTTTTTCATGCCCAGTAAATTTTCATATTTTGTATAGTTTGTATTGTAATTGCTATGATTATTCTTTAACTTGATAACTTAATTATTTTTTTTCAGTGCCTACCTTTGTGACTTTCATTGTTGAAGTTGACAACCCAGAAGATGTGAGTAACTTGTTTTTACCACCTTTGTGATGAGAGACATAGGGTTTTGGGTCCTAACAAATTCTATCTACTATCTTCACATTCCTCAATTCTATTTGATGGTGCTGTTTTATATTTCCGTGTTACTCAGAGGAAAAAGTGTTCTCTGTATTTCTTTACACAATTTAATTTTGTTGTATAAAGAAAGTATGACAAGCAACTGAATTATTGCAAACTCAGCTGTTTGAGGACAATCCTCACAAGTGGATGGCAGTATAACGAACTCAGCTGTTTAGGACAATCCTCATAATTGAATGGCAGCATAATGAATAAATTACTTGATAACAGAACTACATTCTAACTGTACACTTCTCTCAAATGCTTAAGTGAGATGGGACCAAAAACAGTGTGTGCATGAGCAGCAACTGCCTGCTAAAACATGGAGAATCAGTTTTAGAGTGTTTTAGAATTATAGCTATACAATAATGGAAAAAAAGTAACAAGTCATTTGCATCAGGGGCTTTATTTTACACATTTTAGTTCACATCTAACCATACCAAAATTGTTATAGGTTGTTATGAATGCAAATTTGCAGCCACTTGAATAATTTTGAGCAAACAAAAGTTGTGTATATCAAAGCATTTGCTTTGTTGGCATATTTTCTTATTACCTTTCTTTAACCCCAGGTCAAAGATTACATGAAGACATACCTTGGTGACACAAAAGAGATTCATGACTTTTCCAAACAATTTATTGAAAAGCGCAGCAAATTCAGAAATAAGGCAAGGCTGGAGAAACAGCAAGAAGAGGTTGGTAAATATGTAATGAGAATGAGATTAGCAGATATTTGTTAAAACTACTAGATATTTGTTCTGTTCTAATTGAAAGATTTCTAACATAAGCATGTTTTTTACATGTACTTTTGCTGTCTTGTATTTTGGCAGACTTAGGGGAAATTTGCTTCATAAGGAGAACATCTGTAGGATAATATTCAAGGTACAAGATTATCCAAAACAAAGATAAGTCAATAAACCATGTCTTATTTCAGGTTTTATTTAAATTCAAGATCGCTTCAGATTTCTTCAAAGGGACACATGACTTTTTAAGATTTCTTATTACTGACTAACTATTTGACCCTATTGACTTGAAATGTTGACATCATGCGTCCCTTGAGCTGGATATGAAAATGTTGGCGCAATTTTGAATTTGGATAAAAACTGTTGAAATAAGACAAGGTTTAGTGACTTACCCTTTTTTTTTATCATCCTGTATTAGAAATGTTTACTTTTTGTTCTAATAGCAATCTTTGATGATTTTTAAAACATCTGTTTTACAATGTGTTGTACCTTTTAGAAGATTTTTATGGGAAACTTTTTGTTAGAACATCAATTATGTTATTGTGATTCATTTTATGGAATTATGCAGTTTGAATAATGGTAACTGAAATTTGAATAGTGATGCATCATTGTTGCCAAGGGTTGGGTACACATTTTTTTAGTGAATATTAATATTATTCACTGTATCATAAGTTTTAAGCATCTTATTTGATTATAAAAGGTGTGATTTATATTTAAGAAAGTGTCATATTTACATGATTTTCATTTTATGTTTTTCCAGGATAGTATCTGGGGTCCAGCACCTGCTGTCAATCCTTACATACCCACCCGTGGAGGAGGCAATGGTAGCAATGCTACTTCCAATGTCGACAGCAATGAAGGAGGCTCAGCAAAGGCTAAAAAGAAGTCTAAGAAACAGAAAATGCAAAAACTTGATATGAGTGCTTTAGGTTTCACTGTTCACTCTGACCCCGACAGAAAGAATGCAGCAGGAGAATTTGAAAGTGTTCAGTAAAACAAAGCCTGGTTGACATACTCTTCACCCCCTTACTCTTGATTTTCTGGATCTTGACTTGCTCTCATATGTTCTTCTGGCTCTTTTTTAATGTCAGAATACATCTGTTTTACAATGTGTTGTATCTTTTAGAAGAGAGATTTTAATGGGAAATGTTTTGAGCTTGCATCAATAGATCAAAGTTGTTAGATGATTGTGATTCTATGACCTGCAAATGTTTTGCATATCTGATCAGGTCTTTTGTTTTAGATATTATTTTAACACCTCTTTAATTCACTGGTATTTGAAATTTTATGCTTTACTTTTCCTTTATTTGAAATAGAATTAAAGGTCAACATATATTATGAATAGGCATGAATGTTATTTGAATTATGATATAATAAATTTTTGACAGGATTAATCTGTCTTTTTATTTTCTTATACCAATACACAGATCTATCATTTAGATTAGATATTGATTTACCTAACAGATGTTCAGAGTTTTAAGGTAAAAAGGGTGTGTATACCTCGCAATAAGAAAACCATGATAGAAACTTAAAAAAGTCAAAATGATTTCAAGGATGTCTGTGAACATTTTATATAAACAAGACCAAATAACAAAGTCCAATAATAAAATTAAAAAGTTTGGTAAGTTTAATTTATAACATAATATTTACCCAATAAGTGACATTTGCTTAATTCAGAAAGATTTGTTATTAAAATTAACATGAAATATATAGCCTTATATTCTTAGGTTTCAGTTTCATAACCCATCCAAGATCAACCATGTTTGTCTTTTTAAAAGAAATGATGTGAATCAGATTTTCCTAATTGACTCATCCTTAGCTTTTACAGTAAGCACCTGAATTCTAAAATGCTTTTAATGGAGTTTTGTCCGTCATAAGCTTGAACAAGGTCAACTTTGGTGAGATTAGTTATTTACTTGAACTTATTGGCCTGTAACTTCCAAATTTGACTGAGAAAAAGAAATATTTAAGATACCATTGAAATGAATGCAGTGTTTTTGATTATTTCAAATGAGTAGTATATACAGTAGATACTGTGTTCTCTATCTTGAACGAAAATTCCTTTCAACAAACAACTGCCAATCCCTGATTTGTTCTTGATTAAAAGATATAAAGAACACAAATCTTACCAGTTTTAGTTCCAACAAAAAAGTAAACCCCAAAATATCACAGTAATGATTTCTAAAAGGCATAAAGGATACACAATGATAGAGGAAATTGCAAAAACAGTTTGAAAATGAGACAAGAAGGGTTTCATTGTTTATTCCTTTTGATAAAATCCGATATTTTTTCAACAATAACCATACAATAACTTAAACAAAATTCTGTAAAATAAAAACAAACGAGGTTGACACAACATCTTTGTTGAAACCTGTATCCTTTGTATGAGCAAAAATCAATAGCCCTTTTATTTGTTTTATTTTGAGTTTAATGAAATGTGGTGTAGGGTATTACAAATTACCGTGTTCAAACTATTGATTTTTTTCTTTTCTATTGAATCTGAACCTTAAAGGTTACAGATGAATAATGATGTTTGTCTTCCATGCTCATAATTTTGAAATTGTTTAATTTTGTATCTTGATGGTGAATTGTATATTTGTCCTTTGTTCAACAAGTTTTGTGATGCCCCATGCTTATTCTCTGCATTAGTTCTTAACACTACAATGTAGACTAACAACAAGAAGAAAAAACCTAACTGTCCCCTGTCGTCAGAACCAGAAACCATGTACACTCTCCTCAATCTGCTGAATAAACAGCCTCTCTCACACTCCACATCTTGTATTAGTCAGGCCAAATAAACTCCACCCTTAAACGCTCATCATCTTACCTAGTGCATCCAGCGCTGATCACCTCCTGTTAACTGTCAATAATACAGACACAATTTACATCAAGAAATGCCTGTCACAACTTTTAGCCACCACTTTAAATAATTTAAGGCAATTGTCTTTGTAAATATGGAAACATTCAACCAGACATTGAATTAATTCAAGACAGGATTTGATTGATGTCAAGTATTGTATAAAGGGCGACTTTTGAAATCCTAAAAATGCACATCTAAAATCTAGACTTGCACTTTATCTCGAGTAAAGATTGTTGTTTGGTTATTCCGTTCAGATATGTTGATGTTTAAAGGTGAATAGCAGACTTGCTGCCAACATTTCATGGCATTTAAGAGAAGGGCAGGGCCTGAGATAAATAAAAGCGCTGAGTAGAATTAAGGCTGACCCAGTTTTAATCACAAAGCAAGGGACAATCATTGCTTGTAGTTATCATTTCAGCGAGAGGATGAAGCTCTTCGACAGTTCATTCAAATGATGACGATTCTATTGATTCTGATGAAAATGTGAAGCAGATCTGGTATTGAAACTTCAATTGATTCCATTTACTTGTTCTGTTTATTGCTACAAATATTAGTGTGTTTTTAGCATGTACTTACTTAGTCGTTTATTTCTCATTATCATATTTCAGCACATTTTCTAGATTTCCCCATACATTGTGTTCATATGTAGTTATCCTGTCAAAGAAGTTAATGACAAAAAATGTTTAATTGGTTAAGTGTTATTTGCTCATCAAAAATTTAAAAGTTGTAATCTTTAAAAAGAATATTATTTTCCAAATCAGTTCCCAGTTAGAAAATATATTAGGAAAAGTGAATAATTAAATTCATCTCTTTTTTATGGTGTTTAATGTTTATAAAAATGAATCCTCTCAATGAGGAATTTTTCTTCCAAAAGTTGTAAATTTTCCTCTATCACCCTGTGATTTAGTGTTATTGTTTTCAAAGTTGTTCTCTCATGTGATTATAGACTTTGTACAGCTTGTACTCGAGTCATATTAACTCTAGTTGTTTGAAAAGCCTTATCCCATAGCATGCCACACTTGTATTGATATACTATGTCAAGGCCTCTTGATTCAGAGATTGATGAGGGGGATTTCTGTATTCACTTTCCAAAGTACTCATTAATGTTCTCTTAATTGCATAGTGAACATTTTATATTATTATCTTTAGTTGTACAAACTTTGATATGCAGGCAATATTTTTATGTTAAAGTATGACAAGAAAGGGTTTCTTTGATATGCCTGGCTAATGTTTGTATTGGTGGTTAACATACCAAGAGAAGCATCTAAGTGCATAGAGAAATTATCATTTTCTGTTTTTTTAAGCCTTTCTAATAGAAGACACAGAAATGAGATTTGCTTCTTCTTATTATTATTCTCTTTCATAGGAAATTTTGACTTTCTTTAGTCTTGATACTTCAATGTTTGCGTCATTTTGTAATGACTGTGGTAAGATAGGCTTGTAGGAGTACTTGGCCCCCCTAGAACTCCTATAGAACCAACCACTTAATATATGATCACATTTTTAGTAAATTCTGATAGTAGAACTAAATTGATTCTACTTAATGTAAGCATTGTATTGTGAAATCAATGGTGGTGGTGGTACTGATGCAAGTTATTTCTTTTCTAACATTTTAAATTACTAGACATTTTGAAAGGAACTTTTAATTTAAACGATGTACGATCTCTTAAATTGATAACATCAGAGGCATGCAGTTTTGGTTGTCCATTTTTGTAGTAAGAAATCATTGCCATACATATCTTTGTATATTTTGTGATTAAGATAAAGCAAACTTATTTGTTTGTACGAATTGTAAGATGATTGTAAATTTGATGATTTAAGAACCATGATGATTGATTGCAGAATAGTGTACGTTTCCCAGGAAGCTGAGACGGTACAAGTGTTGAATGCGTAAAGTGCATTGAGTCAGAGAATGTGCTATATGATTGTCTTTGTTACAGTTAGTCAGGTATTTAATGTCTGACATTGGTGATTCAATGTTTATGATGATTCAAATGAGTAGGATTACTATCAAACTGTTTCAATATAAAGACTGGTAAGCATGGAGAAATGGTCTTATTTAATCATACATTATATTGTACACAAACTCTTAATGTCATTACAAGCTTAACCAAACACAATGCTTTTTACTGAACCATTCATTCATTCATTCACGCCTTCTCGCCCCTGCTGGGACCTCGGCCCCGGGGCATAGGCCACGGACAATCTCCTT
>JAUUEB010495034.1:0-10546 GCA_032362205.1 Clione limacina
TTCTATTTACACCCCCCTTCTATTGAAAATTAGTCAATGTGTACACCCCCCCCCCTTGTATTACCCCCCCCCCTCTAATAAGGGAATGAGAGTAGTTTTGATCAGATAGGGGAAAAAAGTATTTAAAACAATGCAATTTGTTCATCTACTTACTGTATTGTATATCACATCTGTCTTGACAAGTAAAGGTATAACAAATTTCAAATATAATAAATTCGATTTTTCAAAAACATGTAACCATATATAATTTTGACACTTTTTGTTTATTTTTCTATGGCAATTTGTTGTCCTATATTTAAGCTGACTCCCACTCAGTAGATAGACACATTGTTAGGGAATACCATACTTCAATGTCTAAAATTATCTGTAGGATAGTTTTTGACCCTTTTTATTTTGCCATCTATTTATTATATTGCAGAAAATGTAGACATGCTTCACAAAATATAATCCCTATATTTTAGTCTATTTACAAATATATACCAAACAACTCAACACATTATATCAGCAATCTTGTTTTGTTTTCACATAAGATATCAGTTTATTAATCAGGTCTCAAAACTTGACAACTTCTCTTAAATGTCGCCAAAAGTGTTAATGAGTGGTTATGAAGTCTTTGTTCACTTCTCTGCAGTCTTTCTACTTCTGTCATCTTTTACCTTAGCTCTGGACTCCACTTCTTGAGTGGGCAAATTACAAGGGCTTCTCAATTCATACTTCAGAGCCTTGTTGTTGGAATTATGATTGGTTGATTTTAATGTATCGTTCATACCAATGTATTAGATATCAAGTATTAATTTACCTTTTGTCTACAGCAAAGACACATCAAGTCTGCTATGGTCCAAACCTGTGATAAAGCTGTAAATTTACTTGTTTTCTGTGTCGTCAAATATGATAACAAATATTTCCTTAAATGAAACACCATAATGACTCTCCCTTTGATCTCAACAACAACTGTTCTGGCTTTATGTTATCTTTCTAGTATGTTATGTTATTTCTGTCACTATAAACCAAACTTTATTTGTTAATCAGGATTAACTTCAGGTTTTGAGAATGATATGATGTTTTTGGTAATGTGCTAATTTCTCTCCCTGACAACTTTTTCTTTCTTTATCAAATGTTAGTGTAACAAAAATTGAATTGCTACATGTAACTTTTGGTTGCTTACAGTAAACTGGCAAGTCACTTTAACACTTAACTGATAATTTCTCAATTAATGTATATTAACCTCATCTTTTTATATATCTTAATTGAAGCCAAAGTCTTTTCTTCAGTAATAAAAAAAGGAAACTTGAGTTTTTAATTTATTTTTGCATTTTTCTTTGTTTACTTTTTGATAATACCACACATTTGCTAAATGGCTCTTTAAAACCATTGCAATTTCTACATACTCATAAATTGTGAAATTACACTATTTTTCTTTCTTCAAAAATATAAATCTTAAATTTTTCTTATATTGTGTTATAATCAAAACTTTCCAACTGTAATGAGTTTTTAAAGCAAATACTGTCATCTACTGATTATGAATTTTTCAACAAGAAATCAGTGTGAAATTTGTGATACACTGAGTGTCAGAAGTGAAACTTACCTTTATAATTTGCTTTGTCATAAAAAAGAAGACACAATTTAAACAAGAAGGAAAACATAGAAATCAAGCCCAAAAGAGCACATCTTGAATAGAAAAGCAAACAAAAAAAGACTGATATATATATATATATGAATAAAAATGATGTGTTATATACACTATCAAGAAATCTTGATCAATGACAATATAATTTGCATTAATGTGCAAGTTGCATAATTTGTGTGTCAGTGTTGATATGTAAATAGCTTCCTTCAAAATATTGGTTGTGTTATATAGGCCACAGTTCTTTTATATGGTACAATCATTGACATTATGGTAATCATTACTTACCTTTTCACCCCTTACTGTATTCTTTTCTCTGAGGAAAAAGGAGATGTAAAAAAAATCAAGTTCTTTAAATAGGCCCTTACAAAATATGAATCTGACTGCTCAACATATTTTATATTATATTTTGCTTATATGATACATAATGTACAGGAAATAGATTACCATTTATGAATATGAAGTATATGCTTGAGACATTATAATCATGCTTTCTTGAGAATAAATAGCAGTTTATGATTTATTCTGCTTTTATTCTTACAATATGTTTTCTATGCTACAACTTATATACACATATTTATATTTTGTCTGCTGTTATATTCTGTATACATTTGTATTTCTTCATTTTTCACATAGCTGTTTTAATTTTTCTCATAAATCGGTGCATTTATCACATTTTTGTATTAATTACTTCTTCAAAACTAACCACATAACATTGTTTGATAAAGGTAAGATTACAATTGTCTTTAATATTGATGTGAAACGGATAATTACTTATTTTCTTCTTCTGTCCATCTGGTTGATTTTTAACAATTTTTTTTACAATTTCTGATTTAGTGGCTCAAATTTGATCTGGTCCTATGTCTACTGGCAAAAGATTTTAGTGCCAACTTTGATTATTAGAAAGAGTAATCAGAATTGTCTATTTCTTTTATCAAAAATGCTTTTATTTTTTGTATGATGATTTTCTCAAAACTTCATTATTTATGATATCTGTCTTTTGTATAACATTGAATCTCATAGTACTTCTCAATTCTTATTCAATATTAAGCTGAAATTATTATGCCTGAAATTAAAAAATATAAATTTTTTATCTGCATAAACATCTATTAAGAAAATTTCCTAATTAGGTGCTTTTTAAAATCAACAGCAGAATTTTGATAGAAAGTAATCTTTTTGCTATTTAGATCTTGAATGTTAAGTGAATAATATGAAAGTTGAAAATGATAATTTGATAAGAATAAATGCAAAATTTCAATTAAAAAGTATCAGAACATAACAATGATTTATATTGTAAACAAGTTCATTTGTACCTTGATTTCAGGGCCATTTTTTGTTATAAGAAATCTTGTTTTTTGTTTGTTTCAAAGATCAAAAACTTTTTATTTTTAAGGTAAATTTTGTGTTTCAGTATCTAAAAACCCTGTCGGATCTTCCATTGAAAATATTTCTTTCTGTATTTGTCATAAAAAATATACTGACTATCTGTCAATATGTGTTTGATCAGACCAGCATCCAGCAGGAGTTTGAAGACACAATGCATGAACGTGAGACAGAGCTGGTCACTGTGAGAGAACAACTAGAACAGGTCAAGGAGTCTTTGACCTCAACACAAACAGAGAGAGATGAACTCAAGGAAAAGTTGGAGGTGGAGAAGCAGACTTGGGAAGGACAGGAGAAAGTGAGTTAAAGTTTACAACTTATGTTTTCTGATATTTGTTTTTTGTTATATTTTTTTGGATAACTTGTATTCTACATAACATCAGAATAAACTCACAAGCCGAACCGGTCTCCTTTGCCCCAGACGTCAATAATAGCCCCAATTTACTGATGACAGTATGGTACTCATCAGGGTCTCTGCTCTGGTGCACCACTATGCTGAGTTTCAGGCCGCTGTAATCAGTGATATTTTTAATGTATGGTGTTGGCAGTCTTCCTATGTTCCTTTTAGCCTCTACCTTTCTTTAAGAACTGTCTGTGGTCATGAGTTCTGTTTTAGAATTTCTGTTGGCATTCTCAGAGGGATACTTTGACTTTTGTCATTAGAAGATTATTTTTCTCTTGAAAACTTTCCTCTTTTTTGTCATTGACTTAGCTCTTTTATTTTTACAATAAAGTCATGCTTAATTTTTTTTGACAATTGTAGTTTGTTATTCTTATCATTGTGATATGGTTATGATTTTCCAGGAATTAAGAGAGGAGGTTCAGCAGCGTATTGACTCAGGGACTGTGCTGGCAACACAATTGAAGGACAGTGATGCTAAGCTCAAGGAACTTGAGACATCCCAGAGTGTGCTGACAACACAATTGAAGGACAGGGAAACTGAGTTGATTGAGGTGAGTCAAGTTTGAACTTAATTCACTTACTATGTTACTATTCTAGGTTTAGTCCTAAAGTTTGAATGCATCATATAGGTTTTGTTCTGAGCATACTACACTTTTCCAGTTAACAATTTAACTGATGTTAATTGTGAAATATTATTGACCTTTAATTGAAATCTCTTATGGTGATTGAATGATTAAGGTGGGCCTTGTAATTTATTTCTAGGATGTTTGAAAAGTGTTTTTTTGTATCTGTTTCTGTCATCCAAGATAAAGTTTTATCTTTGTATCCTGATGTAAATAAGGACATTCATGATGATATTATATATATATATGATACTCATGACGAGTCATTATTTATAGGAATAGAAACGTTCTTTCAATCTTACAAGCATTGAAGTGGGTGAAATAAGTAAAGGTTGTGATGTATGATATCTTTTTAAAAAAGGTGAAATTATTTTAGCTCTCTCCTTAGCCTTAACTAAGAAGTAATTTATGATGTTTTGTCCATAATTCAAGCCTGAATTTTTAACTTCCTCTTCCTAAGAATTTTCAAAAAAAGTAAAGACAAAACTTAAATGTGCTTCAAAAGCTTTCACATGATGATATATTGATGGCAGTCTAGGAACCTGTCAATATAGTTTCAGTATTCAGCCAGTCAATTTTCCTTAAAATAATTTTATGTTGATTAAATTTTATTTCATAATTTGTGTTTTTTGTCGTCAGCTTGTAACAGAGAAAGAAAGAACTGTGGACCAGCTTCAAGAGAAAGAGGAGAGGCTGGATCAAGTCTTGTTACAAGTGGAGAGTTTACAGACTGAGATTGATAGCCTCACAACATTCCAGGTTTGTAATCACCTTATAAAGTGATGTTCTTAGCTAGAACGTACTTTGTTGTGGTACTACCACATGTCAAGCTTTGGGTTCTGATGTGTGGGAGTACCTTGACAACGAATATCATAGACTAAGGTTGGTCAAATTCCAAATCATCCATGAAACGCACTTTCCAAATGCACTCTCGAATCAAAAGATTCATTTTCTATATGTCATTCTTTTTAGGTACATTGATAACAAATTGATCAAAGTGATACAGGGCACTGCCAAACAGTTAACTTTCCTAGAGTGAGAGGTTTTTGATACAACAAAAAGCAGAATGTGGTCTGTCTCAATGAATCACCTAAACATTTTAAACATTCATGACAGCATGATCAACTTTTAATCTAATCAATGTTACAGACTTACAAACAACAGACAGTCACAACCTGTCTTGTGCATTACATTAACTTTCCTTGTCTGTCACCTCTATGTCACATGGTATACCGGATTGTTCTTCTCACAGTGTGATGTGTCTTTGATCTCATGGCCTTGGTCTTATGATTGACAGAACACCTACTGACAAGTGCAAGGATAATTCATCAAGGCCTTTTTATATAAGAATTGATTCCTTCTTAGTACAAAAATTCCATACAAAGGGGGATAACTTGGGAGATAACAAATATTACCTGCCCTTGTATCTAAATGTTTATTTTATGTTTGTCAACAGCAAGAGTTACAGAATGATTTTGACACAGTTCAGTCCATGTTAGATGAGAAGGAGAAAGACTTAGAGGTACTCACTAAGGAACTCACTGATAACAAAGCTCAACAGGAGACTTTAGAGACAGTGGTAAGTCATCTGTGGCATGTTAACACATTGTAACTAAACACAGCCCCTTTGTTAATTTCAGTTATGAGTAATATCAAGCTTTCTACTAATAATGATTTCTCTATGAAATGTTGCTTTTGAGTTATTTTGTTGCTTATTTCAATTTTGTTAATTTTATTTCACATCACCAAATTTTTTTGTAAATTCTTGTGAGGCCCCTAGCTCCGAACTTTGATCATAGATTTAAAGCTTGTTTAGATAATATTTCTGACAAGACAATTTTAGAAAGTAAACATATTTGAGTGTATTTATATAAACCATACAAAAGTCGGTTTTTATTGCTACATAAAAGACACAACAAAAGCATTGATAAGGTCATAAAGTTTAATTAATACATAATTAGAAATAAACAATGTTGAAAATTAAATTGATTAAATGTAAGCTCATAAGATATGATTTGTGTGTGAATTGTGATAAGTTATTTGCTTAGACCATGCCAAGTGCTATTTAAGCCCCAAAAGACCAAGCAAACTTTGTGATTTTGATATGTTATTGCTTTGTTCTGTGTTGAAGTTGAGAATTGTCAAGGTTTTTATCAATGTCAAGGTCATGTTTGTACACAAATTAACCAGCTGGTGTGGGATGCACTAACATATCTCAAAGCTTTTCTTGACAGCAACTGACTACAACAGGCTTATCAGATCTATTTATACAACTTTCCACTTAACCTTTGAATCACCAAATTTGGTTGATATTCATACTATGATAACATAACTATTTATACCTGTGAACGTCAATGCAAGTTTTTCCCAAATCTTCAGTAATGAAGCTTGTGTGTACAAATTTTATTGTTGTTGATTGACTTGTCTTCAATCCCTGTCATTGAGCTTTAGCCCTTACTGACTATTTAGTAGACTTTTTAAAAAGTCATCTTTATACAATTGACTTTGAGATAGTGGCAAAATATCAATTTAAAAGCTTTCACCAAGTGCTTCAGTAGGGTATTAATTATCATGATCATGTTGGAATGTGCAATATATCATTTTAAAAGAAGCTTTATGGCCTTACGGCTGTGTCTGTTTGCCAGACGTACAAGGTTGCCAGTGCTGCATGTTTACTTATACTTTCTACTGGCATGTTTGCCAGGAGGATTATAGTGGTCACAATTTACATATGACCTTTTTGTGTTGTGAAGGATTTCTTCACTTATGACAATCTCAGTCAAAGAATTATAAAATAATCGTCTTAACTACAGTGTGAGATTGTAGTGTCTGGTTGAAACAGTTCGCTGTCTAGACTGGAGTAGTAGTAGTGACTTACTGTCTGCTCGACTATGTTCACTGAGCGCTGGAAGAGGAGGGTGTTGAAGAAAAAATATCTATGCACCCTCAGCTAATGTTGAGTACTCTCAAGTTTATTTAAAAAAAAGTGAAGCATGATAATCATATATAGTTTTCGTATTGTTTGTGTGGAATGTTTGTGACCCCACCTGACGTCTCCTGCACCTTATACAGATACAGCTGGAGGGTCTAGTCTCCTCACTCAGGAAGGAGCTCAAAGAAAAACACAATGTAGTGGAGGAGAAAGAAGAAGAGCTCTATGAGCTCAACGACAAACTCGAGGAAATGGTAGAATAATCTTCCTGAATTTAGCCTGGCTGGTTTTTGCATTTTGTGCATTTTGATTGTGTACTTTTCCTTCTACTTCTGTCTTGCTGTGAATTTATTATTGACAAAAGAGAAATAAACAGTAATATTCAACTGGAGATTAAGTGATAAAAGCATAAAGCAAAATTTATATAGTTTTGATTACTAATTAACTTTTTTAAACTCTCCTGATTATATGACGATTTCAAATAATCACCTGTAGTCAACCCACTTTTTTGTCTCCGGATTTATAAGGATCACCATAGAACTGTGTTTGTTTTTAATTGCTTAATGGTTAATCATTTAAATATTTGAGATTAGATTTTCTGTAACTTTTTTGGGATTAATGACTGATGCACTCAATGAATAAGATTTCAAGGCAAACAAAGTAAGCTGCTTGATTTTTTCTTTTTTAAATTTGACTCAAAAGTAAGATTAAAGACTAAAAAAAAAAGAAACAATAAGCAAGAAAGTGTGGAACATGATAATGATATGTAATATGTAATATCCTGAAAGTATTTGTTCAAGTGCTGATTTATTCCAATAAGATTAACGTTATGTCTCTAAGATGAATGAGTCTGATTCCCCACACAGTTGATGAGTGCAGCTATGCTAAAAGTTTGGCATTTGATCTTACTGAATTTATGTACTTACTGAAGTCATGATCAAGTCAGAAGTTGTAACTTAATCATCTAAAAAGAAGCTTGAAATCCAAAAACCTAAATATCCACAATACACTGGCTTATTTGTATACCTGTCCCAAAATGTATCTCTCAAATACAAATATAATATTCTACTTTATATCTATGAAATCTTATCAGCTTTAGTCAGTCTGATTTCCTATTTATACAAAGTGTATTCATCTTTGAGTCATTATTTGTAAATGTTTCAATTGGATTATATCTGATGTTAGAATTAAAGTATAATTGAACTTTGACCTGTCATGTCTTAAAAACCTTGTGTAGGTGAATGGAATTAGAGCAAAAGAAGACTTTCATCACAAAACGAATTTTTTCATAAATAAATAAGTTTTTCCTTGATTATATTCTGTAAAGACAGGTAATAGTTCAAGCTGTAGTAATCCCAATAAAAGTTGTTCATAACAGACATTATAATAACTGAGCCCCTCCCCTCCCCCCCATAACATCAAGCTTTCCATGTCTTACTGCATGTCTTTGTTCCTAGATTTTCATGATATTTCTAATTGTTGACTAATTTATCTCATAATCGTATATAAGCTTATGTTTGAAATATTTTTTTTTTATAATTTTTCAAAAAACTTGTAATAGGGATACTCAATGTTTTTGCATTTCCTAACTAAGGCATTTTTTCATCAATTTCTTATTTTGGATGAACTAGTTCTAAGTTTTGTTCAAGTTTGCTATAGGTGGTGTTGTTACCTAGCACAATTAGACAACTGATGCTGGTAGAACAATAACACAGTACTAGTGTTTTAGTGCTAGTTAAGAAACCTTACCAACGTTTTAAGACCATGGGCCAAAGTTGTGAAAAATTAAAGTAACAGTACTGCAAACATAAGCTGATATACATACCATTCCCCCCCCCGCCAAATTAAAATCAATCTTGTCTTTTTGTTGCTTTGTCTATGGTTGTATTGAATGCTTACCTTAACGTCCTTAATGGGGAATTCTGTACTTGTTATTCTTTATCCAAAACAATTCCTAAATTGTTTGGACATTTACAACTCAGTTTTCTGCTACAATTTAACACTGTTATAAGATAAGCTCATTATCGTTTATATAATGAATGCTTTATTTTGAGTTATGCTGTCTGACTTTGTATATAGTCTAAACTGCACATTCATTTTTTGAAAGGTTTTTATTAATGTTTTGCATTTTAAATTCTAATTTCCTTATTCATTTTAACTGCACCCTTAACTTAAAGACTGTTTGTTATTTATGTTAAATAAATTTTGAAACTAAATTAGAGGTGTTCAAGGTCTACAATTGGTTCCTAAATTTTCCCTGGTTCTGTATATTATAGGGTGTCCAATAAAACAAGGCTCCAGATTTTAGCTGACACTTTTTGACAATCCTCTTATGAAATGGCAGTAAATTCGTTTCACTAATGTTTATCATAATATTGTGTAAAGGCTTTGAAATGCAATAATTGATTTTTAATGGCTTAAACATAAGTGCATATCAAATACCATAGTGCCAGGGCTCCAGAATGGGGGGAAGCAGAGAAGCAAGTTTCTAGGCAAAAATATTGTAACAAGGCACTTTTTTTCAAAACCCTCTAGTTGTTAAGAGTCAAAGTACCTCAAGATCATGGACAATTAACTACTGGTTTTCTATAAACAATATAAAGCCAGCTCAGTAATAGATTTCAAAACAGCAAAAAAACAGGGAAAATTAAAACGACCAAAAAATGCTAGGCACTTTGAGTTTCTATATTTGTGCTTCTAGTCACCACAAATATATCTGGGGCCCTGTCATAGTGCTTTGATTTCTACAAAATGAGTTTGATGCATAACCTAAGTAGCCATTGACATTTGGATTTTCTGACTATGACTGATTTTGGTATTTTTAAAATATTTAGGATCATAATATTCTAATACTATTAGTTGTTTATTTTGTGTGGCCTCAATCCCATATGGTCTGTTTAAGCTAACATAATAACATTCAGTTAAAAGATATGTGCTGTTGTTTTACATTTTTTGACAAATGATTCATCTTGTTTTGTTTGTAAATGTGACACACCCAATCAAAAGGAAAATTTCAAAAATAAATAAATTAAAGATTTGTTCCATCTAGACACTCTCATGAACATCTGGAACAAAAGAAAGTCATTTCAATGAAAAATGGAGAACTTATGGCTTTCTATAGGCTTGAGTTGAGAAAACAAAGCTTAGAGAAAACAGCATTTGAACTTTTGTGAACAAGTTTTTCAGAAGATTGCTTCCTGACAAAATGCAATTTAAACACATAAAAATCTTCTATTACTCTTAAAATAAAATGTCATAGGAAAGTAATCAAGCAAAGAAGTTTTTGATAGGACACCCCCTTAATGCCCATCATCACCTTAAGAATGCCATATTTTGAAAATTCAAAGTGCAACACTAAGAACTTTTTGACTGGAGGTTGCACAAATATACATGTGCATCATTGCAAGATTGTTCTTTGTGTCATTTGTGTCTACAAAACTAATGAATGTTTTTGTAAGTAATAGAATTTTTTTTATAATTTTTGCCAGTTAGCGAAGGAAGAGGACAAATTATTTTAGGAAAAAAAATTGAGGCTAAAGACAATAAGTTTCAGGATCAGGAAAATTTGATAGAGTCACTAT
>JAUUEB010495045.1:0-10546 GCA_032362205.1 Clione limacina
AGTGTATGTAAACTTTTATACCTAAAACGTCAGTGGTGTTACAGTCCGCAGTTGATATAAGAAACCATGTATTTTTTGTAGGACCAAGTACAAAAGGTTACTTTTTGTAATTTCTTTATTATAAATAATGGTTTTATAGCCTTGTCCCATTTTAGACATATTTTTGATATTTTTAAACATTTTTATTGTATGTTGATTACATGCCCTAAAAATGGCATTTTTTAATGTTTTTTCAATTTTTAGAAACTGATTATTAAAAAATTAAACTATTATGAAAGACATTTCCATCTTACTTTAGTCTATTATATGAATTTTATTTTCTGAAACATTTGTCCCGTCTATATGGAATGATAGGTTATACTTTTTTATTTTCTCACTCAATCGTAGTTATAATTTTCATTTATTTATAGTACAAAATCAGTTGAAATGTTATCGCCAATTTGTAGGAGACATTTCAAAGCCCAGGAACATGAACAGACATCTTATATGTGCACAGATCTTAGATAAGACATTCTCTAGAGTTAGGGAGCTCAATTATATTGTTTTGATCTACTTTTGATATTTGAATGATTTATCTTTATTTCTATATTTTTAAACAATCATCATTTTTTTATTTATTCTTTTCAAACGTTCTATGCAATGGCGACTAAATACTTCATAAAAGATTTACATTTTGTCTCTTGTCTGGTGTCCTACATGATTGTGCCCGAGGTGTCAAATCAAACAATCTTTATGTTTGTACCCCATAACGGCTTTCCCACAGTTCTTGTTCTCTTGTGAAGAGACAACAGTTATTGTCAATAGTGTCAACAAAGACAGCCTGGGATCTCGAACTGACACGCGTCATTACACAAGGTTTTGGCGGGGACATAATATGTCAGGAGATATATAGTCTATATATGTCTATAGTGCTACCCAACCATGAACCTTATGGTTACACAGCTGAATAATCTACATAATAATATATACCTTCGAAGCCTATGTACAGTTTATTAGCACTAGATAGCGCCAAAGTCGGTGATGTATTTGATAAACCACCCACACAAAAACATTTCATTTTAAAGGCTCAGCAAATTATCAAGATCAATAAATGTAATTCGCACTTCTAGAACAACAATGTTAATTACCCTCACTCGACAAAAGACTTGACTAACTCGTTAATGTCCTCGGTCATTTAATGACAAGTTGTATGTATTACTAGAACCTTTTTATCCTCGCTACTTCTCTCGATCGATGAAGGTAATACACGAGCAACTATGTCCTGTATAAGTCTTTTTCTCGGTTGATTATCGAGAACTAATGGTCCGAATGACAGAGGACATAAAAATGAAGATAACATCTTTGAGTCCGATGAGTTTCTTTAATTACATCCTCGCCTTAGACGATAACTTGATGTGAAGAATAGAAATCGATAACACACAATGATAAAGATGGCTGATTGAAAGCACTCAATCAGCATTTTTTTTAAATAATTGATAGAGACTTAAAGGAGAAGCATAAGTAAGACGAAGGTATACACAGGAGAAGGTATACACAGGAGTAGGTATACACAGGAGAAGGTATACACAGGAGAAGGTATACAGTACAGCGTCTTGCCATAACCAATATTGTGTTAATCCTTTGTTCTATGAGAGTAGAAAACACTTGCTGATGATGTTCACATTTGGCACACAGCAATGATGGACTTGGTAAAAGACAACTTTGCATCATATGTCACTTCTTTGACCTATGGTCAATACTTTACTTCTAGTCCACTACAGGCAGGACGCATTAGACGACATTCAGCGGGAGGCTCACATTTCTTTAAAGTGTATAATAATGTTCGTTCCAGATGTTTATACATTCTCTGACCAACTGAGTAGACATGATTAACGCCCTACATTGTTTATTGTTATGATATTAACACATAACATATCAACCAATCTGAACAGCATACGTGTAGACGACTTTAGAGCACTTGAAGAACAAAAAGCAAATATTATGAGAAACGTTCTTAATTTCTTACTTCTAAATGTTATACAATTTTGAAGGTCGAGAGACGGACAGGTTTTTTCAGGTGAATAAACGACTCACAAAAAACAATATTCCCGTCTCCGATTCCACATACTTTCCTCAGTTGTTGAATAATTGATTATATAATTAAATCTATACATATATCGACATACCACATGGGTAAGTCATTTGGGTCATCGGAGTGACATAGTATCCCCCAGGACATGTCTATGTCCACCTTGGTCTTGTGCCAACTATCCAGTCACTCTCAGATATCATGTTCACAGCTTCTGTTAGGTTTCCGTCGTGTGATATTCTACTCTATCTTCCTTTTTTGTCTTGTATTTCAATTAATATTTTCTTTTTGCGCCTTTCGATGTTTACAAAGTCACGCCATTGCTCACATTCTTCACTTGTTAGATAGTAGGTGGCTGGCTTTGTTAAGGAAATTACATCACACTTCTAGCTTTGTAGAATTTGCAGCATTTGCTATCAAGTGATATGTAATTACTTTATTGGCAATTCTATTGTAATGATACTTTGGTAGAATTATATATTATCTCAGAACCTCGACATTTTGGGGAAAACGTATGACGTAAGTGTCTTCAAAGAAGTTATTTGTTCTTATTTTATGTTGCATCTTTAATGTTTTAAACTAAATTGCCATCAGTCTTAATTCATATTCTGTACGTACAGTCTTTTGTAATATAATTTGTTTAACAACAAAACCGTTTTAACTTGTTTTTAAATTAACTTCTCCATAAGCGCACGATATGTTATATCAGTATGTTCTATCGGTTCTATTATCGGCAATTTTGTTTCTTCGATATACGTAAACTTGCTGCAACACAGAATATATAATTTTCTTTAATATCCAAACACATTAGAAAAGGCAAAGTTCTTTCAACCGGGGAATTGAAGCCGCTTGTCTTATGGTGCAATTTTTAAAAAGTTGACTCCGGCAATTTAGACAATTTATCATTTTTTTCATACATTTGAAACAAATGACCAGGAAAAAATACATTTCGAAATCGTCATTTTTGTAGAGATTATTATTTCAGATCGATAGGTTTAAAATTTTTGATATTGCCAGGAATAAAGATTTACTTTACTTAAGTTTTTGTATTTTTTGTTATAACAAGTACTGAATGCGAAGCCGCAATTTTAACTCCGGCTCGAATTGAAAACCCTTCCTCTCAAATACCCTCTTTCAACGAAGTATTATAAAAGTCCAATAATGTATGTACAATATTGTAGATATTAGTTTTATATTTAAGCCCGCAAGATCCTCTTATCAGCCGGTGGTCACGGAATATCAGACCAATCAGTTCAATGGCCTTGACAACGTGATAACCTCAATATATTGATAGTTGTGGGTTATTTGTGTCTATAAGTATAGACCACTGACATTACTCTGTCCTATCTCATATCATGATTGATGGTTTCCTAAGTGGTCACTCGGGGTCATTGTGAGGACACAGACAACAGACAACAATCAATTCGGACCTTGGACAAAACTCTTTCGTGTTCCTCGATCCATTGATCATAGAGTTATTGTATTAACGGTATTTTAACAAGCTGAATTATTCGCCTGGTTGTGAGATGAGTTTTACGTCCTTTCCAACACAAGAAGGTTATATTCAATTTAAGCTTATTGGAGCCGGGAAAACCCCTGTGTAGAGCCGGAGAAATTACAGATATTTGGATATGTTTAACGCACGAAGCTGGTGCAAATTTTGTGGGAGTTATCTCGGTTTTTACTGTTTATAGCTGGAACTTAATCTCGAAATTATAAGGTCCGGGGCGTGATTATTAATTCCGGCTGCTTAACTCACTATACAAAGCACATTCCATGTTAATTTCTTGTCCATTGATCAAAGGCGAATGGAGGATTGTATAATACATACGTTAGTTGGTAGATTCGAACATGGGTCCTCTTATTTGTGAGACAAAGACATTGCCATGGGATCACCACGCCTCAATATGTGTCTTTCCATCTTTTCAATTTAAACATTAGAAACATCTGCTACTTCATTGTCCGGAATGAAATTGCTCAAATTATTAATTAGAAATACGAAACTACTGCTACTTTATCCTTAACATATGTTATTGTAAGACGATTAGATTATTTTCCGAGTCAGAAACAAGTTCTATTCGACTTCAAGGCCACTAAGCTAAAATCGTTGACATGCTTGTAATCCGGGTCCCATAACATCAGATAGTTAAGTATAGTCACTGTAACATTAAGATTCCTAAGATACGCAGTACTATTTTATAAATGACTGGTCACAATCCAAAACAATGAAATTTGGCACTTTTTTGTCGTAATGCACACACGTATGGACACATGGAATGGCATTTTTGGGCGTTAATTAAGATCAAAAATAAACCTCAATGTAAAAGAAATTCATGTTATATTCTTCTATCTCAATCCGTTCTTAAATTATTTTATTTCTATCAATATCTGTCGATCTAAAAGACAGAGTTCTATAAGAAATGTTCTGGGCTATTGTCTTAAATAAAATCTTATCTTGCACAAATCTCCATTAATTGATTGAATGAAGCTTACGTTCAATAAACCCCTGTCATGTAAACAACGACACAGCTTAAGCTTTACACTAGACACTGTACATTGTGGCAATTGATCCTAGAACATGACATCTTGTGACGTAGTGTGTTATTGTTGCCTTGTCTAGAGTGAGTCCACAGCTTAAGCTTTACACTATACACTTTACATTGTGGCAATTGATCCTAGACCATGACATCTTGTGACGTAGTGTGTTATTGTTGCCTTGTCTAGAGTGAGTACACAGCTTAAGCTTTACACTGTACACTGTACACTGTGGCAATTGATCCTAGAACATGACATCGTGTGACGTAGTGTGTTATTGTTGCCTTGTCTAGAGTGAGTACACTCATGTAGGAATGTGGAGTCTGCCGCTATCGATTCTTTCTTCTCACATTTTCTTATGTTCCCTCTTTTCTTTTTCTTCTCTAATGCTTCCGATTTCCTCATCTCTCTTTATCGTCTTTATTTCCTCCTCGTCAATTCTTATATCCCGTTATATATTACTTGTAGTCTTTGTTCTACCACATTCTTATCTTAGACGTATGACCCCCCCCCCCCCACCTTATTTATATTTTAACCAGCCCCCATTATCTTCCTTCCTTCTCGCTCACACATCCATCATAGTTACACAGGCGTCCGTATCAGGAGCGGGGGGTCGTGTGTTTGAATCTTCATCGATACACTAAATTTTTGTCAATACCAGACAATGATCTCTTCTGTCGCCTATATTAAGACATGTATGCTAAGACTGGTCGGTCATGTGTCAATATGCAGAGTCAGGGTAGATTATACGAATTTCGCGTTGCGTTGCATCCTGTGTATGTTTGAAGCACATAAAGTATCTACATATCATCCTAATCAGTATAAATTTCAGCTTTTTCATGGAGAATTGAAACCATTCCAAAAACGTCTCTCTCCCCAACGCCCCTTTCACACTTTACTCTATTACTGTAGTGTATAACTCAATCAGAGAACTCGCTCATAAGGAACCCATCTCCAAAGTTATATGTAGCGGGTTTGCTCCCCATTCGAGTCATCACAAGGACTTTTGAATTATTATTTTAGTAAAAGCTATAGAATTGACGTGCCGTGGTTGGCCCGAGTTTTGCAATACTTTACACTTTGCGGGAAACAGAACATATACATTACATTTTATTACCACCGTCACATCATTATCTTTCTCTTCAACTGTCATTTTTTTAAAATAATTAGAATGGACATATAATTAAGAAATGGATTGGGCTCAGCAAATAAATTGTTTCGTATACATAACATTTGAGTTGTGTTTTTAAAGACTCACGCTGAAATCAAACCTTTGCAAATTGTTAATGTTAATCTCAATTGTGTGTGAAAACTGGTAAACCTTGACACACGTAAACAAAACAACTCACTGGTTTACAAAGGTACACAGTACAAACTACTTTAGTGTGTAACTATTTCTGTAGCAGTTTAACAAAATGACAAGTGCACCACCAACATGGATTTGATTTCTTTAACAAGGCGGATTTTAAACTGGATTTTAAGTAAAATTGTGTGATCTCTGTGCTGAAGATGTGGATGTGTTCATTCTGAATCATCTCGTCATATCATGACTCATCGTAAATGTTCTATTTTGATTGTTCATTAAGATGTATCTAAACTTTCAAATACCTACAAACATACTGGGTATTGGCTGGACTTGTGAATATCGTCAAGAGCTTGTTAGAAGATCACAGAGAAGAATGAATTTGGAGCTGATGTCGGTGATCCGACCAGACTCGTCTGGAACCAAATTGCCCAAAGACCCAGATAACTCAATCAGAGAACTCTCTCATCAAACTTTCTGTGAAGCTTCATCTTCCACTGTTTTTTATAACGAAGACGTTGCTGTTAAGAGACAAGAAAGAAGGTCATCCAATGTTCCCACTGACAAAATGCTAATTGCACAACCTGCTTTGAGTAAGGATGGATTGGATGTTGAACAAGAAACATGCACAATGTCAAAGGGAAGTTGTTCGTGTCAATCTGATGTCACACAACCAGGAAGTAAAGATACCGGGAATACCCAAACAGACATGTCATCTCAGTACAGTGAACAACTAAGTCTGCATATTGGCACAATATTGATCTTGCCTTTATCCGGACCCAAGGTAAAAGATAATGATTAATTAATTATATTAATGAAGGCACAGATCTTGCGTTGGGCTTAGGTTAGGCACCCTTATTCCACACAAACTTAGTTGTATATCTTCGACATATTGCGTATTTTTCAACTTCTTCACCGCAACATTTTCTTTTTCGTGTTAAACTTATTTAATGCCACGATGAATAATGACTAAGGACTCAGAATCCGTGTAAATGTTTGAAGACATGTGTTAGTCTCTCCTGGAACCTTTCAAGAAAAGTTTAAAACCTACTACGACCAACAACAAACTAATAAATACTTTAAGCCATTATTTGATTCTAAGTTGAATTAATTTACCTTTGATGTCTATTCATTTGTTCAAGCATCCTAAGACAGTTTAATCAATTCAAATTTCATAATAGTTTCTTCTCTCGTAAGTACAGTGTAGTTGTGGTAGGCTTCCATTAATACGCCATATTTCTTAACAACTCTTCTTTGATTTTATCGTATTTACAAATGATGAATGTGACATGTTTTATTCTGATCGTATTTATCCCAATACCCCACCCCCACACACCCAGACTCCTATCTTGTCCACGAGCTTCAAAAAAGTGGCGAACTGGACAAGTGACCTAATTTTACGTATTACCGATCAATGAACAATTACCTAGAGATATCTTCCATGATTGTGTTTGCCGACAAATCATTGATTTAATTGAGATAGTAGAGATGATAATGGTTGGGCTTACTCAGGAGCTTACGTCTTTACAGTTGAGTAGTATGCGTCCTTCTCTCTTTCATTCCGCTTGAAGAATTATGAAAACAGTGATGTTATATACACGCCTTAGATTTCATGCTACGCTCATTAACAAGGAATGGGCGTGGCATCACAACTTAGACATTTCTAGAACATCACTTGTTTCACCAGTTCATGAATTTAAAAACATGTGATTTCTTTGTGTATTGGTAGACTGTCAAACCCTGGATAGAATCTAATTAGGCCTGATGATTTTTTTATGGGAAGTACATTTGCAAACTTCCTCACTAGACGAATGTGAAAATGGGTACCCGACTTTACACATCTGAATATATTGTACACATATTTAAAACTTAAGGTCCTAACAGTCTGATTACATACTTGGGTGTATCCATTTGGTAGGGGGACATATTTGACCACATCTCTGATGATTCAACCGGACTTTGTTTTTAATGATCCTTAGGGGATCTAGACACACACAATTAACTAGAGTCGACTAATCACTAGGACTGACCAATGGTCAATAAATCAAAGTAAAATCATTTAAAACAAGGTCCGATTGAGTCACAGTAGGGGTGTGTGGAGAAAACGTATGTACTTTGGTATGTCGCATAAATAGGATTGTCGAACACATGGAGCCAGTCGATTGGTCATGAATTTCACTATTTGTTCTATATCATTTTTCTTTCTTTTGTCAACATCTCCCTGTCAACTTTGCTTAATTCAATGGAAATATTATGTTATGGTGTACATAGTTCTTTCACCACGTTGTGATTATCATAATACCAGGTACTACGTGTTGACTCAATTAGTTGGTAAGGTCTGTTTGTTTAAGATTCCTTAGTTCTGGTTTTAAATAACACAAGATTGTTTGTGGATGAACCGTTGATCAGATTTCTTTAACCCATTGTTGATGAACCGTTGATCAGATTTCTTTAACCCATTGTTGATGAACCGTTGACCCAATTTATTCCATTCAATGTCCTTGACGAGTCAAAGTTACCAATTGTAGTGATGTTGTAATGATCGATATTGATTGTATATATTGTGTATCGATCTTTTTCATTCACAGATTCCAGCAGACTGAAATTATAACGCTTACCAATACGAAAATTGGGGCTGTATTTTATCCCTTATTGATTTTATGTGATGATAGCGCTTGTATTGAACGAATTGATCATAAAGAGGATTATTGAACGACTTGATCATACAGCGGGTTATTGGACGGATTGATGTGAATCAAATTCCCATAGCACGTGTTGATATAGTCCATAGCATGTTGGTGCATGTTGTTGAACCGTTAGCTGTACAAACATTGGATCTTTCACTCAGACTTGTAGAGCCATGTGACAATATTATGACCGACAGATCTGTCGAGATATGTCCACGTCTCTGTCTCTCAATATCTGCAATGTTGTGATAGAAATGACAGTTTGGTTTGGAAACAAATTCTCATCGGCTATAAAGTCTCAAGCCCTTTGTTGAGCCCTTTTATTTCTGTCTGTTTCATTTCTTGCTCTCATATTTCTCTCTCCTCTGATGTCAATCTCTCTGTCTCTATTTCTCAATGTGATACGTGTGTTTTGTTTTCTTGTTTTCCCCATTTACATCATAACTTCTCAATGTCTTTACTAAATGTCACTAGGTCACAAATAATAGTTTAAAATTGAGCTCTGTCCTATCATGATATAACTTCAATGGTTGTCTTTGTTAGGTTTGATGAAGATCGAGGGTATTATGATTGTTTCTTTTTACAACTAAACGTTTTCAATATTTTTGTGGTTGTTTTACATCCACTCTTGGCCGTAAAATATGATTTTTAAATAGGACTCTTGGCCCGTGTGACGACAACTTTATTTGGCTGATTTGCATCATTAGTCATTAGCTTCTCCATATATATATCATCTTTCAAATATGTTGGTCTTCCTTTCACGGCGGCAACATTGACTTTAAAACAATTATCGCTGATTTGTGCCCTTGAGAGCTTCAAAACAAAACTAGAAGATACATTATGCTGATTAGGTGGTTTAAACGAATGCGGGTAAGAAATCGATGTGAAGGTCACTTCTAAACCACGGGAATCTGAACTACTAGCGACGTCGTATCGTAAAACTGTGGTGATAACCGTTGTCATGTAGGACTAGAGACAGGAGTGTGATAACATTGTACAAGAGTGACATTTAACTAAGATCATCTTTATAACAGTGACATTGTTGTCACTACCGATATGACAATAGTACAAGAGTGACATGTAACTAAGATCACCATTGTAACAGTGACATTGTTGTCACTACCGATATGACACAATACAAAATGTTTCCTTTATGTAAAGATAAACAGAATAAGGTTTAAGTTTAGTTTTTTTGATTTTATTATTTTATATAAGCTATAATCGAACATGTACATTGGGGGAATCTCTAGAATATAAGATCTGTTCAACATAATTGTCTCTTTTGATACTTTATACATTAACTGGCATAGACTGATACTTCTTGTAGTCAGTCGGTACAATGGCCGAGTTGTTGTAGAGCTTCCGCTTCAGAAGCCGATGGTTTTGTGTACGAATCTCTGTCCATTTAAATGTTTAACATCACATATTTAATCTCGTTCAAATTGTTCCTCACGACCGCTTACTAAGGTAGTTTTTCTAAGACAACTCGTCTCGGTAATAGATTAACGGGACTGATTACGAAATGCAAGTTGAACTACACCCCACATTATGATTATATGTGTTTAATGAGTCGGGTGGGTGGATCCATAATAGTAAGTTTGAGAAGTATATATTTATTTTAGAAGTTAAAATCTCGCAAATTCTCGTCTTCTGAGAAGACTCAAGGTTGTGACGAGACTGGTTTACATAATCATTTTTTAAACACCTAATGGTTTTTAATGACCATCCCGATATTTCTTAAGAGGGCAATAACAAAAGTTTCAAACTCCCAAAATAAGATGTTTTTGTTCCTCTTAAGAATGCATATAAAGGACCAGGTTTTGTCATTTAAAATTATCGTTGATAAATGTTTTGAAGAAGTAAACAACACAATAAAAGTGAACCTTCATGACCTCGGGTAGTGCTACACCAAAATACAGGTTAACAACACAATAATAGTGAACCTTCATGACC
>JAUUEB010495056.1:0-18602 GCA_032362205.1 Clione limacina
ACGACGACGAAAGTTATGTTAATATACGATGGATATTAAGCAAAATGTAACCACTAATATCATTTTTATTTGATATAATGTAGAATATACAGCAAACAACACAAGCTGCCATCTTGAACAATAAATCAAGCTCATGGTTAGGATTCATGAAAATATGTCAATGTAATCTAATGGTGTTATTTTTGTCACTTACCTGAGCAGCAATAGCCCAGCAGACGATACAAATTAGATAGAAAGCTATAACTTTAATAACGCTTGTCACACCATCAACAATATTATCTGCATAACTACCACCAAAACTCCTTTTTGACCGGGCAAGCATTTTCTTTTCACTTCCTTCTGGTAGCTTGGGATTTGGCTCTGGTTTACGCTTGAATATAGAAAATGGAAGACATATATAACAACTATGATGTCATTATTAGTTTAAACAAATCAACGATCGACGTCCAGGTCACCAGAAAAAATGAACCCCAAATAAATGCTTATTATCTTTTTCAATAATCAACTATTTAGCACCAACTTTGAATAGAAGTTACTTTTCTCTAAATAGTTTGTGTAACAATAAGTACAGACACAAATGTCAAATCAAATGACGACTCATGCACTAAATACATAAGAATATCAATCGCCAAGAGTAGAATGGTAGAGCTAAACAACATTTGGTAAGACCACGGCATCACAAGATATCACAAAATATCACAAAATATCACAAAATATCACAAAATATCACAAAATATCAAAAAGTAGCACAAAATATCACAAAATATCACAAAATATCACAAAATATCACAAAATATCACAAAATATCACAAAATATCACAAAATAAGGCTGTTAAGCGTGGCATGTCATGTTGTAAAAAGGCAGCAAAGTATTTTAAGTTTAGATATGTGATTACATAATATGGGGTTACGAAAGAGTGAAAATGAAAGAATGGATGTAATATAGTTATAATATAGTTTTAAACAAAATCTGTGATAACTGATTCAATATTAACACGCATTTTATTCTTTTTGTGGTACCATTTTTAGTTTCAAATCATTTGCTTGATTTTGCTCTGTAATTTTATGCTTAATATTAAACTACTCCTTTAAATATTTTTAATTTTGTATCAGTAATGAGGAATCAGAATTTTACATTTCCATGAAGCTGGATGAATAAAGTATCTTGTATGTTGTTGTATTGTAGTGAAGCATGTACCCAAAGGAAAGCAGATAATAGAAGGTTGGAGGCAGCTGAAATGTGGTTCTAAAGAAGATTTTTAAGAGTAAGATGGACAGATAGACGTACAAATGAAGATGTTATGAGTGAGCTTGGAGTAACCCGGAAAGTATTATGATGCGTCAGAGAAAGTTGAGATATGCCGGTCATTGGTCATGCACTGCAAAACGCAAATATCATGTCAAGTGTTTATAAAGGCAAGATGGAATTGAGTAGAAATAGAGGCAAACCACCTACATGACTTCTTGACAATATCACCAGCACCAGAGGTCAGCACCAGAGGTCAGCACCAGAGGTCTCAACATTCACTAGCTAGTCAGAGCTAACAAAGACAGAGGATGTTTGTGGCATCATCAAGCGCAGCGGCCAACACCGACTACGGTGACGCCGACAGGTGAGGCAGGTGAGACTCATTGATCAGACATTGTGCTCGTTTTCAATCAAATTGATCAGAAAAACAAGGCGTATAATTATAATTTTTCTCAAGCGGTTTATAAATAATCTTATTAATCAAGTTCAAAAAATGAACATTGGGTATTTTGGGGGTTAAATTGTCGTTGTCCGTATGCATCAGCACTTTTTTTTCGTAAAATCTAAATGGAAACTTATTGCCACGCCTCAAAATATGGCGACAGTGAAAAGCATCGATTTTTCGTCCATTGAAATGAAGAGACATTCTTATGGGAACCTTCACATAATATAACGTCATCAGTGTTGGGGAGGGGTCTCCCTTATATGACAAATGATGACAGGAGAAGGGAGAGGGGTCAGTATCAAAGATAATGATATCACTTATCGAGGCGACCAAGAGGAGAATGAACACCTGAACAGAGTTCTTCATAATTCAGCTAAACAACTCCGCAAACAAAACATAAATGATACTTTTTCATGATTGTTATAATATGCTTTAAACAAATTTTGGAATTATATATTCTTTGTAAATTGAAATTGAGTAATTTTAAGTTTTTTTTGGTATCTTTTCGGTATAAATTTGTAGGTTTTCGATTATGTCATCATATGGGGGGGGGGGGGGCATTGATGATGGATGATGACAGGGGTGTGCAAATCAGCAACATATTGATGACATAGTATGTGAACCTTATGTATTTTTTTTCTTTTACCCAAGGTCACTTTATCTCCCAGAACCCTTGGCCACTACAAAAGATGGAAGTAGATATGTCAATCTCCCAGAGGAACTGCAAGCAACAGTAAACACACCAAGAGCTGGCGAAGTATCAAGGGAAAGTCCTTTACAAACCATACCAGAAGAAAGACAACTTGAATCAAATAGTGTTGTCACACCTGCAACAGAAGGCAGTTTCATGGGAGAGTATAAAGTCTTTGAAGAATCCCACACTGACACTCAATTGGGCTCTGAACAACCTAGCGAGCACAACCATGACATGGCAAGTTTGTCAGTAAAAATAGAAAACATAACCGAGACAGAGAACCAACATGTGTCCAAAGTAGAGCTGCTGGTCAGATCTGCCCAAGAGGATGTTTCTAGTGACAATGGTCAGAGAACCATAAGTATTGAGGGACCAAAAGAAAAAGTTGAGAATACAGGTGAGTATCATTTGGTTGTACCAAGAAAAACGACTTCTGTTTAAAGACTCAGGGGCTTCCCTAAACCCAATTGGTCGCAGCAATAGATTTGTTTCCCTATCAAAATACTCACCTTAGCTGAAGACTTAAGCAATCCTAGCAAATTATCAGCTTCACCATGAATACGAGAGATGACATTATTATTGTTATTAAGGCATGTGTATCATGATGTTAGCATCCACATAATAATTTTGTTTCATGAATATTGATTCTGATAACAGTTAGTGGTGTAGCTGCAGAGGGTGTTAATTTATTTGTTTAAATGAATTGTTGTAATTTTGGGAGAACTTAATTTTATCCTGATCCCCCCCCCCCCCCCCCACTTCTATGAAGACAGGGTTTAGACAAGAATTTCGTAGTGATTTTAAAATGTTCATCCATAACTAAGTGGATCATTTGGAAGAACTTCACAAATAAGTCTTATTCCACTTGAACTCAAGCAATTTCGTATTCCAATTATTTCAAAATCAGGTCTATTATAACATTTAGCTTAAGGAACATCAGTTTAGGGGAGCTGCCATTTTTGTTGGTATAAAAATTGTTGGCAAATTTCTTAAAACAAGAGGGACATGTGTAATCTTTTTTAATTAAAAATCTGACTTTGATAAAAATGTTAATGTTCATCCCTATGAAAACCTTAAAGAATATCTTAAAGAGAAAGCTTTTGGATGCTTAAAACATCCGTTATGTACTGAACTTTCTTTTTTCACTTTTAATGAAGTTATCCTCATTTACTATCAAGTTTTTGTCAATTTTGTTTAATATTTCTGCATTCTACACACCTTTTCTTCTCACAAAACTAATTAATTCCTAACAAAATGCTGAATAATTATAACTTATCTGTTGACAGAAGACTTTGATGCATCAAGAACGGAAGAACAAGAAGAAAATCAAGCCGAACAAACTGCTATGAGCGCACACATACTCATGTTACAGAACCCAGGATCAGACTCAGAGGGCGGTGGTGAGGATGGTATAGACAAAGACATTGTCGAAGAGACTAGCAGAGAAGGAGATTCTTTCCCAGATATGGAACATGGACAGGAAGCCGAGGGCTCAGCAGAAGTTGATATGTTTGTAGAGGAACAAGACACTGATGGAAACTTAGTTGGTGATGTGTTGGATGAAGAGAAAATGGTTGATGCTGAGGAAGGCGAGAAGAGTAAGGAAATTGTACTATTATTTCTGATTTTCTATTATTATTCATTCCATTATTGTTTTTACACTCTTTTTGACACTTTGTATAAGAGAGTGTACCTTATTGTTATTTTTTACCTTTATGAAAGGGTCATTGTAAGAGTGGCAGCAATGCCAAAATGTCGCTCTTTTCAAATAAAGTTGATTGATTGATTGATTGTATTTTCTTTTAAATTGTATAAGTTACTCAAAGTGTTACAGAATTGTAGCAATTGAATTAAATGTTATTTTTGTAATTTCATAAACAGGTCATCAAGATTATGCTGAAACTGAAGACGGAGAGAAACAGGCTGATGGTGATAAAACTGCAGACAGTCAACAGCAACAATCAACTGATAATTCAAGAAATGAAAAGATTGAATCATTGATCAACAGAATGGGATATCGTAGAATGTCAATGGACATATTTAATAAGATGAGAGACACTTTTGGACATGAAGAGTGTGAGTTTTGTGGACGTCTTTTTTACAGCAAAGTTGACTATGAGCCTCATGTGCGCACACATACTGGTGAGATAAGATGTTTTGTGTTGTTTTTATTCACCTACTCTTTGCAGATATATATTCTATCAGAAATAGCCCTCTCTATAGTCATAGATAGGTTCATGTTTTAATTAAACACAAAGGTTCAGATGTATGAAGGCCACGCCCAATGTTACTTCCACAAATGAATGATTCACTAAGAACGTTGAAATTAAATGGATGAATTAAGGCTTACCCCAGCTTGACAAATAGCACTTCAAAAAAATATAACAGTGCAAGGACCAAATGATAAATATAGATAGAAATAATGTACATAATAAATAAGTCTAGAGAAGATTTTATATCTGACTATTTTAAATGATTCATCAGGGGAAGGTATTCTGCTGAGAGGTAATACTGGGTGAGCTAACATCTTTAGGTTAAGCAAAGGAAAGTTGGTGAGGAAAGCAATGACAAAGCTTAGTTTTCTGACAGTAGAAGTATATCTGGCTACTATCACTTCATATTTAGCAGCTATTTAAGCTTGAACTGACATGTGATTACCGTAGCATCCCTCTTTATTATCTCTTAATACTTACATATAAGTTGGTTAGAGCGACATTCTATCACCAAAGAACACTGCCACTAGCCTCAACTGTATTTTGTGTTTGAAAAACATCCCCTGCGACTCTATGGCCAGTCGCGAAAACGAGTAGCTAACATCTTTAGGTTAAGCGAAGGAAAGTTGGTGAGGAAAGCAATGACAAACTACCTCAAATGCTGTTGTCTAAAAAGTCGAGACTCTAACTCCTGATTACCTGAAGCTCAGTTATGAGTATGGGTAACTTGACTTTACTTTTTTATACTTACATAAAAGTCTTTTCATATATTAATTTAGTGTCAACATTCTGAATATATTTTGCTATCATTGTTTTTAAAAAGCACACACTTTTTCACTTACTGCTTTTAATAGCGTAAATTAGTTGAAGGTAAATCTGGCCATGATGGCCATACAAAATGTTTCTTTGTTTCTTAAAGGGCAACACAACACAAGGGTTAACTGTAGTTCACCCAAACAGAGGAATTTCTGATATGAAGTCACTGGGTTGGACCATGCAGTTTTCTTTAATTTGAAGTGGATTTTTCAATTCTGTAAAATGATTTAAGTGGTTTTATTTTCAATCTCTGCATCGATTTTGAAACCACTTTAAACCTTTTGTGCATGGAAAATCTATAAGGGTTAGTTCTTAGTTGGGAGATGTTAAGTTTGTGGTATATGGGTCTGCACTGTTGGTGTGAGGATGGTATTATTGCCGCTGGTCTTTTATGAGCATCTTTTCCTCTTTGAACATTGTTTGGACCGGTTTGTTAGTTCCTTAAGCCCTCCTTTCAAAACAATATCTTCCATGTAGATATGATTATGAATATCCTGTTTGATTAGATCTATTCCTTTTTAAAACTTAAGATGTCGAATGATGACATGCACTTATTTTACTGAATTTATACATAAAAAGCGATAACCAGAATGAAGTAGTAAATTTGATTTAACCTGCTCAATTCACAGGAGACAAGCCTTTTGCTTGTGCTAATTGCAGTTTTAGAGCAAACACAAAAGACCAACTGAAGCGCCATTCAGAAAAAGACCATGAGAAGATTGCCTTTCAGTGTAAAGAATGTGACTTCCTGGCTCCTACAAGGACAAGGCTGTGGAATCATCAACTCAAACATTTGGGTATCAGTGGTCTCTCTTGTCCAAAATGCTCTAGTAAATTTGATGGGTATGTATTTATAGGCAAGAATCCTAATGTATGTTCCCAGATCATAATTTTGGTGGGTTTGTTATTCCTTATGATGGCATAGACTTTTATTTCTTGTGATTTAATGGGAGATTTTGTGATTGCTTACAATGGGCAAGTTTGCAAACTTTGTTTTTACCACGACTTTTATCATTTCTTACCCATCAATATGTTCAGCAATTTCAATAGATGTAGATACTATACAAAGAAGTTAGTAAGAGATGCTTGTTTTGGTTCATTTCAGATATCTTTATTAAAATTATTTTGTCAAAATCATTTGATTGATATATATACACATATATTGCATACAAAAATTCACAGTAATGCTAACATTTAGTCATATCTCCCTAACATGTGTAGAATGAAGCAGCTGAGAGCTCATATTTTGAATCAACATCCAGATATGGATAAGCAGGCACTGGAGAAACTGACAGGCTACAGACATAGGCCATTAGGCAAAATGGGTGAGATCTGGGTTTAATTCAACCTTCACATCTAATTGTTTAATTAGTAAAAAAAATGTAAAACTACATTCTTATTAAATACAAATTTGCAAAATAAACATGATTTGCTTTCTCTTCACTGTACACTATTATCTCTATGTATTTATCAATTCTAGTTTTTAATTTTACTTTTTTTTAAAATAAAAAGTACTTGGTGCCTTAGGATCACTTAGCTAATATTAAAAAAAATGCTTTTGTGATATACTAAGGCATCTTTATATTATTTTTCATTGGTATTTGTTTGTCATTGATAACACTGAATACAGACCTTGATGAAGTATATCTTTCTACTTTCACAGGTCGAAAGTCCTTCAAATGTCCTCATTGTCCCCGAACATTTATCCGAGCAAATTCAGATCTGCAGAAACACATTTGGATTCATGAAGGCATTAAGCCCTTTGCTTGTCCAATCTGCCCTTATGCTTGTAGATCTAAAAATAATTTGCAGGTAAAATTCATGTAACTTTATATTTCTTTTTTGTCAGTGATGTGGGTGTGTATATGACTTTCCTCTGCATTGTGTGTGCACAAATTGGAATTGGGGGAAATTAAACTTTAGCACTGAATGAATTCATCATTCACCCAGGGTATAAACAATAATATTTACTCAAACTTTAGCAGGCTGGGCTGGTGAAATAAATTAGAAGTGAGACCCTCGAAATCTCGTATCCTATTAAAAACACTTAAAATTACTCAAAATAAAGAGCCCTACTTCTAACTTATAGGTAAATCCTGTCTTCATAGAAAAAAGACCAGTTATAGTCTAAAGTTTTGACTTTGGACATAACAGAAAGAAGAACTGATCATATCTTTTTTTCTCCTTTCTGTTTCTAGCCATTGTCAATTTTATCAACAAGTCTAAGGTTGTAACCAACTGAATTAAGAAGGGAAAATACCACAGAGATCCTGTGGGGTGTCATGTCAAGAAAAATCCTGTTGAATGAAAGGCATGTATACAAGATAAAGCTAAAGACTAACTAACCATTCACTAACTAACCATTCACTAACTAACCATTCACTAAGAAAACCAAATGCAGGACTATTATGAGTAACAAATAGCATTGTCAATGCTAATAACTCATTCTAAACCAATATGTTATCGCATAAGCTAGCATCAATAAACATTCTTTATTTATCAAAGCATCTGATTGCTCTGATTGCTCTCAGCTTGTTGACGCCTCGCTCAACCAAATCCAGCCAACTCTACTTTACCAAAAGGACTATGAGTGATGGCTAATCTGATTATAACTTGCTGCTAGAGAAATGTATCATAGATTTGTTTGTGATAAAAAGACCATGAGTCCTGAAACCGGAATATTCTAAATAAAAAGAATTGGCGCATAATTGATTGTTTTAGCAGTAGATAATTTATACAGATTAGTAAAATCAGTAGATTTGCACCAAAGTTAAGTTCTTTTTTATATATTTTTGCAGGCCCATATGTTGAGACATTCCACAGAGAAACCATTTTCATGTTCTGAATGTGGTAAAGAATACAAGTCAAAGACAGCACTCAGGTGGCATGTGCGTTCACATAAGACGGGGAAGGCTTTCAAGTGTGATAAGTAAGCTAGATTGAATAATTGAATGATTTAAAAGAAATCATTATAAATGTAACAATTTTTGTAGTAGAGACTTTAGCATTTGACAATTTTTTAATGCAAGAAGAAAAAAGATGACTTGGTGAAAATGAAGCAATTTTGCTGCATAATTAAGGACATTTTAGTCTTTTCAAGACATATATATATACAACAAGCTTCTAAACTCTAAATGATTTAGCATAAAACTCACAATATTGCGTGCTCATAATATATCTTGTTATATGCCAGAGGCGCCTGGCTCATCACTGTTGAATGGAGACACACAAAAATGTCTCAATAAGCTTCCCTGAAGAAATATTATAAGAAAATGTAAGCCTATTTGAAGAACTTAGATGGGATTTTAAAGTTTAAAGTTCAACCTGGCTGGGATTGAACCTGCAATGTCCTGTGTCAGATGTATTCACCACTCAAGCATAAAGAAGATGTTATTTTTCAACTTTTTCTAAGTTTGCATTTTTACAAAAAATATTTTTAATTTAAAGTAGAAATATTCAATAAATTGATGTGAAAGTTGACACCAGCCATGTGACTTTTCTCCCTAGATGTCCCTATGAGGCTACACAACAAAGTCATCTCAAACGACACATGGAAACACATGAGGTTATGAAGAGATTCATCTGTAAACATTGTGAATTCTCAGCAAATACTTTAGGATACATGAAAATACATTATGCTCGACACCATAAGGTTAGTCTTTTTGCAAGTAGTAAAACTCAAAAGTTTTTTTTTCCTTATTAATATTAATATAACATATTATTGTTAGATGACTTAACACTTAATTGTCACATGGCTGTACACAGGGGCGCTGGAACGGCGGGTCGACCCCCCCCCTGACTTCTGTTTTTTACTCTTCACAGTCATACTCAGGGTATGTTTTTACTCTTTAGAGTCATACGCTGCCCCCCTAACCCTTATTTTCTGGCAGCCTTGGCTGTACATAAGTACAGCCCAGCACATTTATGTGCCATGTGAGAATAAAGTGTTAGCAAGAATTATCAGTAGCTGAAAAGTTAAGTGAAAACAGAAAATTACTAATTTTTAAATTCTTTAATTTGTTTCTATATCTACAGAAAAAGCATGATGCATACTTATATTAAGACTAAATATTGGGTTATTTAGACATTTTGGCCATCTTATAAAGCTGACAATGAAGCCAATTTTTCAAGTGTAACAAAACTCATCTACATAAAACTTAGCCTGTAGATTATATGAGTCATGAGAGAAAGATGATCTGAAAGTTGACAATTTAGATGGCCATTGTCATCATCTGAATTGCCACATTTTGAACGGCAATGGCACTGAATTTATAACTCAAGATTTGTTATGTGGGTTTTGTCGCACTAAACTTCATTTTGACAAAGGGAAGCATCAAAGTGTTAAAACAAAAAACATGTGTGTAAAACAAGTTGCTGTTCATCATGCTTCCTTGTGGAGTATTCTACGCTTGTACGGTTTTCTGGAGCGAGACGGTAATTAACATTCTCTCCAGCATGTATGCTGACAACCGATGCTGCATCAGGAAAGGTATGGAATGAACTGCGGTAGCTTGCTCATCACAGAGATGATAAGGGGAAGTTTGTTGGTGCCCTATGCTCCCAAGGCGATGTTAGATGAACCATCTGCATGGCTATTGGATGTTTGGATTATATATATAAAACAAGTTGCTAACACATTATCAGTCATATAACTAAAGTTTACTTCATTAGGACTATAAGCAAAAAAAACTTGCAAATAAACTTGTCTTTTTGGAAAAGATTATTTTTCCCCAATATCTGTTAGTATTGAGTAAGGAGCCCTGGGTCTTTAATAAAAGTTTGGTTATCTGTTTGAGTCGTTGCTGAGGCAAGTAGATTTATGGCATAGATGATTCACGATTCATACTGATGCATATAGGTTCCATGTTTGGTGCAGTTCTTAAGTTATACCAAAGTCTACTGGGTTGGTTTCATGTTGATTCTCTTTTTTCCCCCTTATGTATATCCTTAATTTCTTGTTTATCATATTTCTCTTTACAAGGGAAAGCCTTTTGTCCATGAAGAAGCTATTGAAACTAATGGGACAATACAGCAAGATAAAAGAGTGTTCAAGTGCCTTAGTTGTGGTTATCTATTTGGCAATATGTCTGACTTGAAGAGACATCTAAAAATACGACATCTTGTACAGATGGAGGCTATAGCGGGCATGGATCAGATGCAGATTTCAGAAGTAGAGGTCAGTTTTCTTTAGATAAATTACACTGCAATTGTTTTGTTCTTGGGGTTTTTAAAGTTTACGCTTTATCTGAATAAAGCAAAACCTTCATAAAAGTAGAATATTTTGATAAAAAAGTAAGTATCATGAATGCTTATCTTTACCTTTTCTAAGTGACTTCTTATGAACTTGGAAACATGGTGGCCTCAGGGGTTACACACTTGACGCATGTGAAAGGGCCCTGTTTGGAATCTGGTGGTTTTGCATGCTTGCTGCCAATATCCAACTACAGTCCGTGGTCAGGATGTTAATGTGGGAAACGCCTTTATATGCAGGCATCATACGCACATCGAAGGTGGCCCGCTTTTGGGACGATTTTTTGAAAAAGCCTGCCTTAAACAATGCATGCCCGCTTTGAACAATGCATGCCCACCTCAGGGCTTGGTTGTCATGGTCACAGTTTATGTCATCAGCTGCACCCGCTTTCGACTGAGCTGAACAGAAACGGTATAAAGTTATGATGGTCTTCTCTTGAGTTAGAGAGACCTTGTATTTACCAGGGATGTACATTTTCGATAATCCACTAATTTCCGTCACAAACAAGTTGTTAGAAATTCTTAAATAAAATAGAGAAATCTGGCTTTGACTTTCCAGTGTTTCTCATATTTGAGGAGATTGTTTTGAAAAGAGGAAGATAGGATAGAAATTCCCTCTATTAAGTGGTGACAAGAAAGATTCCTATTACTTGTCTGTGAATGTTATTGTTGCATACATACATCGGGCAACTTAGTTCATTCACCTCATGGTTTGAAAAAAAATCAATACTGTAACTAATAATATTAGTAATATGTCGACCGCTAGATTAACTCAATATTCAGGTGGCCTTGAGGACAAAGCATTTATCGTAGGGACTGACCATGTCACTTTGAATTATCGATACTTTATAATAAGAATTACTTAAACAAAGAGGGGGAAATCGAAAGTTTTGAAATTGCTTGAAATTAGCTATCATGTCCATGGTTGCCACATGCCGATCCCGGAGCAAGAGGGGACAAGTGTCTGCCCTCGGGAGGGATATTTTTCCATCTGTGTCATAGATCCTGGAGTTAAGTTTGTCATTACTCATCTCTTTCATTTATCTCACAGAGAGAGAGAAAGAGTGAAAGACATCAAGGTCATGACCTGTTGCTGGTAGTACCTTATTCCGTGCCTACATATTATTGATTTTCTCAAAATAGTAACTGGGTCAATGTCATTGTATCAAGTTTAAATTATGACAGAGAGTGTGAGTGCACTTTTATCAGGGAACAGAAAGTAGTGAAAAAATAATCCCCTGTGACTGTGATACAAACTTAGTTCAGCTGAGGTCATTAACCCCATATTTTGAGAAAATCAATACCTTTGACTACCAGTGTAAACTGACATGTTGACGATAGATGAACTCAGATGTACTCAGATGTGGCCTTGGGAGCGTTATACTTTTTGTAGGAGACAATCTTTTACTAAAATGTCAAACTGACCTGAGTGAGATTTAGAGACAATGTGGGTAGTTGGACAGAATTAGGTCATGTTCTAGAATTAATTGTCAGAGTTGAAAAAAGTGTTGCTTAAAAGATTATTACATCCAGTGACACAAACTAAAATAAATGCACGCATACAAATGCATTCAGATAGACACACATTCTAATGACTAAGCTTAATAGATATGCACATTAGCAGATTCACTTAGATAGAAATACATGTTTAACAAAGATATGTTAGTACATCTACCATTAAAACGAACTTTTGAGAAAATGGCAATTGAAGATAAAAGACACATTTTCAACATTTTCTTAGCAACAGGGTACTTCTAATGCTCATATCAATCTGAAATTTGGCATACAACCTCAACTTATAGTAATTGGTCAGCCCACCACTTTCTTTGGTGATACCCCAAGGTAGCCAGATTTTGAAACTTATGGCAATTTAATTAGAGCAATACTTGGAGATTTTATGGTAGTTGATGCTAGCTTTATCAATTCTTATTCTCTTGGGAAGGTAATATTTTTAAAGTTATCTGATTTAAAGTGTGCATGTTGCCATTTCAAATTTCCTTTGTTTCAGTAGTAGTCGGAGATCTCGCTCAAGAGATAGGGAGCGTGAGCGACTTGAAAAGAAGACACGGCATCGATCAAGGAGTAGAGAAAGAGAACCGAGAGAGTATCGGGAACGATCCAGGGAGAGAGACCGTGACAGAGAGCGACACTATGATGACAGGAGGGAAAGAGAAAGAGAACGTGAGCGTAGTGAGAGGAGCGATAGAGGAGAAAGGGAGAGGGAAAGAGAACGCCTGGTTGAGAGGGAGAGGGTAGAAAGAGAACGGCTTGGTGGAGAGAGGGAGAGGGTAGATCGTGAACGCAGTGACCGTGAGCGAGTAGAAAGAGAAAGAGTGGACAGAGAACGAGTAGACAGAGAAAGAGTTGAACGGGAACGTGGTGAGCGGGAGAGAACTGACAGGGAAAGAGACTATAGCAGCAGCCGGCGCCACTGATCATCAATCATATTAAGGTATGTGATATCTTTATAACTTCAGTACCTGTAATGAAATGTCTTGTATCTAATGTGTCATCTGTTTTCAGAGTTTTGTCAGTATGATGTACTGAAACCAAATGTAAAAAAGTTAATAATATGGGTGAAAATAAGTCCATGACCACAGAAGGTTCATCTACCAAAAGATTGATAATTGACTGCTACTGCTGACAAGTGTTTCTTAGACAAGGTAAGTCAGTCAGTAAATGTTATGATTAATGTAGATTACTTCATTTATTCCCATCCTTCATGTCTGATCCAATTTTTTCATTTATTTTACAGAAGTTGTGAACAGGTGAAGACTGCCAACGTATTGGGCCTCTTTCTTAGTTCTCCTACATACAGTTTGTTATAGCCTGTTCAGACTGCTTTGAATCCAACCAATGTGCAGAGTTGAGATAAATTGTCTCAATTATTCTGTCTATGTAGTTGGCGAAACCTTGATATTGACAATAGTGTAGACGGGATTTGTAATCTGAGAGTATGAATGAATTTTACAAAGTTGTCACCTGTGTTGTTCTTTTCTACATTTGCAAACAATTTGAGAAAGAAGCATCAGAGATAATGTTTTTTCTTTGCTTCATAACACTTCTGTTAAGATTTCAATTAATGTTCAACAACCATTTTATGTAACTTTTTACTGCTTGTTGCACCTAGAAATCAGTTTATAACACTTGGGTGATTATTTTGAAACGAGATAAGATTGGGTCTTAATAATGGCATTTTCATTGAAACAGTCAAGTTATTTATGATTTATTCTAAGTTGATCATGATGCTCCCTTCTCAAGTTCCCACTAAAAGTATGTGTGAAGTTTTGGTGTGAGATTAAAGAACTTAGCAGGTGCGAGGAATATAAAAATCAATTTTTTAAGGAACGATTGGAATATACTCTCATGTTTCCAGAACAAAATTGTTATTTCTGAATGTACACAGTTACAAAGCCTTAAAAAGAACACTATATTCCACACAGTATTCCATGTTTGATGGAGTTTTATTGAGTTGTTGCGAGCTTCGTGCATACATGAATCGCAAATCAAGCTTGTCATTGTTGTAATCTATGACTAGTGAAGATTTAATGTTCATATTCCTTGGTTGCTTAGTAAAGCAAGTTCAAGTCAGATGCGGGCTGATCTTTAGATGCTGTTGAACTTTCAATTAAGTTAAGCTATGGTATACTTATACATATATAGTTTTGGAACAATTGCCCAGCTTGAATGATTTGTGTGTTATTATTGTGACTGTTGAAGTGTGAGAAATATAGATCTGCCTGCTTCCCAGATTATGAGTGCTTACTTGCAGAAAAATTCTCACTTTTAATTGTTAAAAGATGTTTATTTTTTTGTCATTTGGCACATACTATGTGGTAATGTTACAATCCAAAATGTTGCTACGGCATTTGCTGTTCAAATATTTATGCCATTCTATGGAATATGCTGCTTTTATAAACACTTTTTGAAAAGGATCATGCAAAGGAAATGCCAATTACTTCTTGTAGTGATTATCAGTTTAATGCTTTTAAGGTGGAATGTTGTGGAAGTGGGCAGGTCTAAGAATGTTTGTTGGTCCAAATTTTATACCTGTATTGTAGTCCTGATTCAGCAAAATATATATCTCCTGTTATCATTTATATTTTTATAGTAATTTATTCCCTCAAAGCAATATATTCATGCCAAATATTATAAAAAAATGCCTTTCTATAAAACATAGGTAATGTGATTGAAAAATGAATGAAACAAAATATTGTTCTTTTAATTTGAATGATTTAAAAATCCCAATTTAATTTTGAAAGTTTTCATGCATAACTTATGTGGCACCAGCCAAACTATCTGTTTGCTTCATTGCAACAAAGTTTTAAACCTCCATCATGGTTGGACATGATAACAAAATGTAGTGATCTAGATATACTGGGTGATGAGCTTGAATCTTTTTACAACTGAATCAAGGAACGTGTTGGCCTATATCAAAACATTGAAGTAAGCAAGCATTTTTTTTCTCCCGATATCTATCACAATACACGCTCTGAACATTCACATGTAGATTTATCAAATAACAAGACAAATTAGGGGATCTTTTATTAATATGGACAAAAAGAGCTGTGTACAGTATTTTGATTGATATTGACTTTAACTTTTCAAAAATTACTTGGACTGACATATTTATTATGTGAAATTCTCGTTCTCTTATCTCAAGGTACATCCTCATTTTCCTGTCTCCATATTATTGTCTCATTATTCTGTTATTTGTACATTTCAAGGCTCCAATATTCTGCCATATACCTAAAACAGATTTCCTTTTATTGTTTGCTAAAATTATTTCAAATACAATTTAAAAAAAATGCAAATAGAAGAATAAGCAAATAGATAAATTATAATATTTTGATATGATATGCTAGCCCAAAATTTTGATAACTGTTTTATCAATTAACATTTTCTTAAGCCTATAAGAGGTTTTCATCTTGCGTATAAATTCGTAAACTTATTTCATGCCAACTATGCTATGCGTGTTATACAATACACAGATGTTAACGGTAAAATGCTGTAACAAATATTCCAAGATGACATGGCGTTTCATGTTAATAGGGTTATCCTTCTAAATTCTATGTAGCCACCTTTTGCAGCAAGCCATTTAATATGTTAACTTAAGATATTATTACTATTATTATTCATGTTATTACATATTTTTGCATAACTAAGAAGAAAGTTTTGAAATATTGTGATTACCTGCAATGTTCAAATACTTGATACACTCCTGATGATGAAATTATAAATACCTTTGTTGTCAAAACAGATAAAAAGTGTAGAGTGATTTAAAGAATAAATCAAAATTGTCGGAAATTGAATACAAAGCCCTTCAAAATTACTTTAAAACTAATCTTCTTTATACTTAGTCTGTACAAAATGTATATATCTAAAGCAGGGTCTAATATAGTCTTCTAAGTGACTTAAAAACCAGAAACTTTAGAGAAAGTAATGTTAAACATTTAATTTATTTTTATACTGATTTCCTTCTTAATATATATTTTTTATAGGCTATAATTAAAAGATCTAGTCAATTTTTAATGAAAATAACTCTACCACTCTCGCAACATATTTCAAGGTTGTTTTTTTTTCTAAAATAAAAAAGGAGTCTATTGTCCATCTTTTCAACTGCAGGTGCCATTGACAGATGTTGTTTTGAACTGTTGAAAAACAAATATTTGAGTTTTGTCTTGTTGGTTAAATTTGTTTGCCTACCACTCCTGTCACACGTGTGTAATAAGTGGACCATTTACATCCACTAAAATACCCTTTATGAACAAGTATGATACTGATTGTCTTTCAAATTTTACTAAATAAAAAATCTTTTGATATAAATTATACATATACACATTAGTCTTTGCTTTGCATTGAAAAATATGAAAACCAAAAAGTGGAATATTTCTTATGGTTTGGTCATAAAGATTTTTGAATGTTAAGAGTTAAGCATTAAACATAAGTATGATGTGTACATGTTTATGTGTGTTTATGTATACAATGTTGGTTAATGTGTGTTTATTTGTGTGAGAGTGACTTTTTTGTCGAATGCCGGCGCTGCTTTGTAATGCCTTTGCGTCAAGGTTTCTGTCCATTTTTGATATTGCTGTTATTATTTATTTGTTTATTTTTTTAATCCATCTTGTCTATCTCTGAGGTTCTCTTGATCTTGACATCAAACTGAAATTGACTATGACTGTGATATGGACACTGATAAGTTGATTATATAACTAAAATGGTCTTTTTGACATATTGTTATTTAGCAAAACCTATGTGTCTTCTTTGATAATGTTAACTTTTTTATTACAGACAACTGATGTTACAGAGAGAAATGTGGTCACCTTTTCTTACTATACTATGTGTATAATTTGTTACATAATTGAAATGCTTGGTGTTTTTTATTGCATTGTATTACTAATTGAGAGTATTATTTTTATTCAGGTGCTGATTAGATGTCCATTGACTTATCAAGATTTTTATACCTCATGCGCATGCATTTCTTATGTGTGATTATTTGATGACTTGTATATTGTCTTTACAGCTTTTGCTACTCTTTTAAATGACATTGTAGACTTTATGGGTATGATATGTACTGGCTGGCTGATATGTTCGCATAGCTGAGAAATCCAGTTGGATTCACAGACTTGCACAAATGGTACTAAATCTGCATTTGATTTTTTTTAAAGTGCATTTGCTCAACAAGAACACTTTTTAAAAAATATCTAAGCTGCTGATTTTTTGTTTAGTTAATTCAAGAAACATACAATACCTGGTACAGGTGAATTCCCTTAAAACGAAATCGCTTTTAACAAATAATTGCTTATAACGAACAAGAATTAAAGAAACAGTTGTGAAAACCAAGAAAATGGAATCAGTAGATCACTACTTTGTGAACCCTGACAGCTGTTTCCAAGTCTTGCGATGCAATGATGTAGAAAGGGTTTATTAGTCTGGTTTTGTCAAGCTAGTGCAATGCATGCAGAGATCAGAGGATGTACATTGGACATAGGAGAAAAAGCGAAAGAACTGGCCAATTTCAACAAGTTGCCCTAATCTCGGAGTTTATATAGAACGAACTCAGTTATAACGAACAATTCTTTGTTCCCCAAGCAATTCGTTATAAGAGAATTCACCTGTAATTGATAAGAGACTTTAGACAATTTTTTCAGTGATCATTGGCCTTAATATGCTGTTTATTGCATTCATTTCGTCATCATTTAGTTTTGTTTGTTGTCATGAAATCCTGTTTTACATATCTATGATAGGAGTGCATCAAAGATATCAATAGCATTTTATGTAAAAGGATTGGTTAAAAGGAAATCTGAAGAGATTGATGAAAAAGGTTGATGTGTTGATTTACTAAGAAACTTAACTTTTAGATTTGTTTAATTAGCAAATGGTGAAATAGTTAGTTTATATATTTTGTAACTTCTTTATTTTATAAAGCAAAAAGAATGGTAAGAGGTGAAGACTTATGGTTATTTGTATATCCAACTGCAGTTTCAACCTTAAGTATGATAAGATATGACCACTCGTCACTAGTTTTGGGCTTATAGTATTGAAATGATTTATTTTAGAAATACAGGCAAACTTGTTTTAACCAAATGTTTTGTAAGCACGATTTTGTTTGGTTTAAAAGTATCGAAGATATATTTAGACAGAGAGAAAACAGGAGCGCGACTTTTAATTTATGAACAAAAACTCTGTGAAGATCATCTTAAAAACAATAATAAGTAACAAACAGACATGGGTAAGAAGACGAAGCCTTGACACATCATGAAGCCGGCATCTCAAAACATCACGAAGCCAAAGCCGGCTCTAAAAAATAACACGAAGCCCAGGCCCTGGTTTTTTAGAAAACTCTATAACAAGGCCAAATTTCAGTAAAAACAAAGTGTTGTGTACCTTGTAAACAGTGTCTAGTTAGCCTATTAACACTTTTGAATGGAT
>JAUUEB010495057.1:0-10545 GCA_032362205.1 Clione limacina
CTTTGATAAGGTTAGGTCGGTTGGTGAAAAGTACATCAAGTGTATTATTTTCTCTAGTAGGAATATTTATAACTTGTATTGATAAGTATTGTATGTTATATTGTATCAATATTGTATTGATATAAATATTGATGAGGAAGTTAAACAAATATACAATGGATACAGGTTTCAACGAAACAGACATGACCTGCTAATTTTTGTTGAACACAGAATTTCGTTGTTGCCAGTAAAAGAATTGGTTCTAGTGAAAGGAATAAGCCCATTTCCATCAGCATCAATAATATATTTATGGTTATTTTCCGTTGGAGATAATGAAATACAAGATCAAAGTCTTTTTGTCTTATTTTCAAATTGTTTCTACTATTTCCTATGTCTTTTTAAAAAATAAATATTGTCTTTTATAAGTCATTTCTGTGATGGTTTGGCGTTCACTAATTCACTTAAAGCAGACAAGATTTTTTGTTGGTTTAATAGAAACGTTTTAACTATTGACTAATTAGGGATTTACAGTTGTTTTGTTGAAGCGAGGATCATTGAATAAAGTATCGACTGTTTAAGATAATATATTCCAGTCATCTCTTATCATCATGTTCAGTTTATCCTGACAGAAGTTACTGTTAGAGGACAAGGATATATTTTAAATTATTAACCCTAGCCTTTTGACAAATGGAAAATACACTTTAAGATTAAAATGATTCAACTATAAGATTTGAAAGTTATACATTGAAAAACACCCATTACAAATTAACATCAACACATTATCTAGTATCCTATTTTATCTTCTACAGGCCAGGATTAATCCCCTACAGAGGGCAGGGCCAACTTGACTCGTTCAACTTCCCACACCACACGTGTCGATGACAATCAAGCCCATCGCACACACGGACATGTATGGAAAAAACAACAAGTGTGGTTTTAATCAAAGATTTATTCATATTTTATGTAAATGTCACTCTATGTGAGAAAAATATAGAAGAAGCAAAAAGTGGAGTATAAATGCAGAATGACATTTCAATGGAAGAATATGTCCATTTTGAAATATCAGAATATTTCTTTCAAAATCAACAAAAATAAAAGTTATCATGTATAATTTTAAAATTGTTAGCCTTCAATAGAAGGCGGCTATTAAAAGAATTTCCTTAATTATAAATATCAACACAGGAATGGAAATAACAAGAGTATTATTCATAATTTTATATCAATGTAAAAAAGTCATTCTACAATGAGAAAAATAAAATAATAGAAAAGTGGAGTAAATATGCAGATTGACATAAAAGTGGTTAAAAATATCAATGAAGAAATGTCAAAAATCTTGTATATATTTATCTTTTATAATTAACACAACCTTAAACAGAAGGCAGCTATAAAAATAATTCTCTTTATATATAAATATCAACACAAGAGTATTATCCATGCTTTTATATAAATGTAAAAAAGTCATGCTACAATGAGAAAAATAAAAAAAGTGGAGTATAAATGCAGAATTTCATTCATAAGGTAGCAAATATAAATTTTAAAGCTTATCATAAAGCTTATCATAAAGCTTATCATAAAGCTTATCATAAAGCTTATCATAAAGCTTGTATATTTTTTAATACTTTCATAATCAACACAAATAAGTATCATTACATAAAATGTAAAATGTAAAAGGATAAAACAATGTCATTTAAACAAATGAAAACTTAAAAAAACACACATAAATGTTCATCTTTTCCGTAATGAAGTCAAATTAAATTTAAAAAGAAGTATTACTCTAATGAACAAAGAGGAAAGCTGTCTGTTTCTACTTGATTCTTGTGCTTATTGTTTATTTCATAATACAAATAAAGTGACAATCAACCTGAGGCCATTAAAGTTTTCACTGCTCAAGCTTACTTCATATCATTGGGAAATACAATCTACACACATATTATACTTTCAAGGAGTTAGTTGACACCAGCATATACCATCCTTATAAGTGGTGCCAGGTGGTACTTGATAATGCAGCTTGAAAGGATGGGGTTATTGTGAAAGTTTAATAAAACAGTGTCAAATAACTTTTTATGATTAAAAAAAAAATGTTTCCACCTAGTACACTAATGAACATGAATTTTCTTTTGGAGATTGTGATTTTAATTTTTTTTTTTCAACACCTCATAACAAGAGGTCATTCATCTAGTAAAACCCATAACCTGTTTACTAGCCTTGCATTGTGTATTTATAAACATTTGACTCCTTTGAAATGAGGTCAGGCAAAAGCAAAATGTTAGATATGTCTTTATTGAGTCTGCATTGTGGAACACTTGCCTGATGGTATTTGTTTTCAAGTGTCACTCTAGCAGTTTAAAATACAGAATACCTTTCTTTAGCTTGATAGTAACCACCGTCTGGGTGAAGGGAAGCACAAAAATGTTCAACTTGAGTGTGTTAAGCAGTGGTTAACACAAGAACAGTTACTGTCCTGTTGGTTTGCTCTCAAACAAGTTTACTTCATCCGAGTTGGTACAAATGAAACAAACAAAAAAACACTGAAAATAGATTAAACTTGCTATCTATGAAATGTCTGTATAACAATAACATGCAATACAAATGACACCTATTAAATGGAGGCCTCTCTGTGATACAATAAGAAACACCTTTCTCTTCATTAGTAGGAAAATGTGAGGAAGTTCACAAATAAATTAAAATCTGTCATGGCACACAAATTATAAAGATATAATTATCTTAAAACACCAACAAAACAAAAGATAAAGTCACAAAAATGTTACAATCATTGTACTTAACCATGAAAGACATGTTTCACAAACCATGAGCCTGAATTTTGAACGACATGGCAGGTCTTCCAATAAAATAATAAGAATTTAAAAAATAAAGTAGCACCTTTGATTTTTTTAAATAATATGTCTAAATTAAGTCGGAAAATTGCACATCGATTTTCTTATTCTCTGCAATCATAATCTGGAAAACATAGTGAACATAAAATCCCCAGTGAGTATTTGTCTAGTCTATCTCATAACTTGTTCAAAATCACACATCATGTCTGCCAAAGTTGACTGATGTATACTGCCATTTTTGTCATGGACAAAGTAACAAACTAGATGTTGTTACAAAGGGCCACCACTCAGGGTGAAATCTTAGAAAATCAATTTACCTCAATGACTCAGTTGGACAATATAGTGTGGTGTTAACAATTTTAAGTAAAAATGGTGAAGAAAGAGTTTTGGCATCAACAAAATATGATAGCCATAGATTGAATTTTAGGCAAATTATGACTTCAGCCTTAGTTTGCACCAACTACCAAACTCTCTGTACACACACATTTACTTTTATAACATTTAAAGGTACTCTTCTTTATGCAAAGACATACAAAATACAGTTGGTTTTATTTTTTTATATAACAAATGACTACAATAAAATAAAAATCAATGTATCATCCAATCAATAAAAACAAATCTAAAGGTAGGTAATTCACAAGACATGTATGTCACAGGATTGAAGGAAATTGAATGCTTGTTGTTAAATGAACGGTTAAAAAAGCAACGAATGAGTTGTCACCCCGTTCTTTCTCGTTCAAGAAAAGAACAATTGTAAGGTCAGTTTAATTTGTTATTTTCACAGATTCTCCTATCATATACTGTTTTTTAAAGTTTTCAGGACAACATGAAGTTAGCCATCTCTGTCTGTTATATCCAACCTTTTGACCAAACCAAGACGTCCATCAAGTTGAAGTCTTTCACCTGTTAAAAAAAGACTCAATGTCAGAAGTTTTGAATATTTTGTTACTTCAGTTTGGTAAAACAACGATTTGGTGCAGCTACTGGGTTGAAGCAAAATCCCAGACTTAATATCAGAATGTTCCTAACAATTTACACTACCAAAAACATCAATTTTTCTAAGTTTGACCTGATTCATATTTGTGCAAGAAGGTATTTGAAAATAAATCAGTGAAATTTCTTTTTTTAAATTTTAGTTAAAGATTTATGCCTCCAACAACACATGATATTGACAATGATAATACTAAGACAATTTATTGTTGCACTCATTCATCTTACCCAGTCACAATTTACTTACACCCAGTCAACCAGTCTTAGCATGAAGCTTTTAATACCTAGCGCAAAAGGAGACTGTTGCTAAATAAGCAATTTTAAAAAGTCTTACGTATGATCTGGCCAAGACCTTCAGCTCCTGAGATGAGATGGACACCCTAACTATCATGGAGCCACAAGGACAGAACAAAACCGATACTAAGACTAAGTTGACTATTAGTTAAGACCACATCAAAATACAGATAATATCTACCTGATTGAATGGTTGATGTTGCCTCTGTTACATTGACAACACAGGGAATACCATACTCTCTAGCAACCACTGCACCTGATTAAGAAAAAGTCACATACAATTACAGGATCAAAGAATTAGATAAACTCAATTGACATAGTGTTTTTTGTCTTGCAACCACTGTACAGGATTTAGAAGAGTCACATAAAAATTACACAATAAAATAAATTAACTAAATTGGCAAAATATGTTCTAGCAAGTTCAAATGTTTTGCAAATGTTCAGACGTTTCAGGATATTTTTGTAGTTCAAAGAAATGTTACATTGAAAGCTATGGTCTTCTAACTGTTTTAAGGCTTTCATACAGATCATAACCTACAAATAGAGACAGACAATACAGAATGTTATCTCAATTCCCCTTGCAAGACTTGATTCACACTCAGCCAATCAGAAAATCTCAATCTCATACAGAAACAGTTTTACAGTACCTGAAGTGGTTACATTATTGTTTCTATTTTTCAAAATAAAAATTCTTCATTAAAATTTGTTCTTTACAGTTGAACTTGCTCAGCGGCCACCTGCCGTAAGTGGCCACCCTTTGAGCATTACCATTCAATTTTAATCTCTATATGATTCTTTTAATGTCAACTTGCTGCAAGAGGCCACTTGCAGTAGATGACCAGTTTGGCTGCTGATAATCACCTCCTAGTTATCAATATGGGATATGGAATTAAATAAGAATCATATACTAGGGTGACTGCTTTTTATCCCAAATTTAGTTCCAGTGGTCATTATCAAGAAAGAAAAATTCCAGTGCGTCCATATTTTAGTCTACTCATCATTCAAGCATTGGTTAAAAGTTCCAAGGAGAGTAGTTGATTTCAAGGGAAAGGATGTATCAGGTTCACATTTTCAGGGGGGGTATGTGTCAAATGACTGGCAGTCACCCCCAGTGTTATATATGCCTTGTCATTGTGAATAGACTTAGTATAGGATAAAAAAAGTTGATCAATTACCATGAGATATAAGTCCACCCAACTCAGTGACCAGTCCAGCTATGAGGGGGAAGTAAGGTGACCATCCAACATCTGTGCTGGTCACTACTAGGATATCTCCAGCCTTTGGATACATTAGCATCATGTTGTCATTGGTCAATATAACAGTTATTACTGATTTGCTTACACAATATTACATGTAGAAAACATCCTGCAAATTCTATGCAGAAAAATTAGATGGAATTTTGAGACAAGCATGATGAAATTGTGGAAATGAAAAACACTTACAATATAGATTTTTCATTTTAAGTACCAAAAAATCATTTAGATTTGCATTATATTTTTTTATGTATCTATAATAAGAAAGTAATTTTCTTTAAAGCTTTAAGTAAAACAGCATGCATAAAAGCTAATGAGAAAAATATAAAGACTGTTTATTGTTCAGGACAAATTATAGATAGATACTTTACCTCTATGACTAAAGCTTCCTCTAATTTATGCACGACTCGAGCAGGTCCTGTCACTTGCCCTTGACTGACCGGCATACCTGGGGAATGGGACAAAAGAATTTGTGTTGTGGATAAACTCTCTGTTCAAACTGAACTTTAAACATATCATTATCAATCGAGTCCACAGTTTTTGTTTCAAACTCTGATTTGGGTCCTGGCAGGGTCTTGCCTTTTTCTTTGGGAGAGGAAATGACAATGTATCAATCTCCTAACCAATATGGTAATGGGTACTCAATTATAGAAAGTGAAAGACATTGTAAAGGTGATGGGGGGGGGGAGTAATAATGATGAAGATGTGTGCCTTACTGTATGCCTCTCATGAAGATTAACAAGTACTTAAATGTCTCCTTTCGGTTTCTCTGGGTATTGTCAGGCATATTATTAAATCCAAATCCTTTATGGAAAAAAATTCAATTAGCAGGGAAATGAGCCGTATTTATGTAAAATTATCATTATTTTCATTATATTTCTGAACTTCAACATGAGTGAAAAATCATACCAGGAGGTAAATATGTTCCTTACCTTTCAAAGAAGACACGTTTTTGTCACTGACATTGGCATTGGATCCAGTAACAATCTGAAAACAAACGAGGAAACAATAGGTTTGAGAAACACATGGGATAGTTTGTGTTTGTTTAATTATTATATAAAAAATTCTTGACATTGTTGGTTTTTTCATAACATCTCAGACTAGGTCAGTGTCTAGTGACATAACAGCTCAGACAAAGTCAACTAGGTCAGTGTCTAGTGACATAACATCTCAGACAAAGTCAACTAGGTCAGTGTCTAGTGACATAACATCTCAGACAAAGTCAACTAGGTCATTAGTTACGGCTCTCCAGTCGACCAATGTTATATTATCACTAATATTGGTGCATAGTGATAAGTTGGCAGTGTACAATTTGATCAGTATAACATGATTTATAAATGTGTTAGTTTTATAAACCAAACCTGTCAGGGAAGCATAAAAAGCATACAATGGTATTGCTATTTGCATACCTATGAATTTGCTTCATTGGGCATTGAACATTTTCATTAAGCTGTGAATTTTTATTTGTCAGCATACCTGTATAAAAGGTCAACTTTATAATATAAATACAAAGTAATTTGCTATTTCAATATTCAATATGCAGGTAAAAAAGGAACTGCCAAAGTGTAAAAATTGTTGCGCAAAGTTATTGTATTTTTGCCATAGGTGTGTGCAATAAAATGGTGGCGTTTTTGTTTATTTGTCCACTTTGAGCTCTAAAAAAGTACATTTTAATTGGCTGACTGTTGTTGCGTTTGCAGACTGCTTACTACATGATGGTAGCTTTATAATGCACTAGTGGCTAAGAACCCTGTCTTGCCTGGGAAGGAGAATATACAAAAAGAAATATAACCCAAATTTGTCTGACTTTTGAACCACCATGTAAACACCTCCTCCTCTGCTATGCGCCAGTATGCCCCCCGCCCCCTTTTAAAAAATCATAGTTTGAAAACAGCCTATAAAATTAACTTTAAAATAAGAAAATTGTGTTCATTAGATCTAGTATTAAGTGTGTCCGGTTGCTCCTGCTAGCTTTGGTGCATGTCTGTGCAGTCACAAAGTTTTAATCATTTTAAAGTGTTTAGATTCAATGCGCGTTTACAGGGAATTTACAGTAAAAAACTAAAAAGCTAATAACATTTCTTACAATTAACCAATTTGCACCAAAAGCTTAACTGCAAGTCTGGGTACATCTACATACAGATTGCCAAAATTTCAGGTTGATCGAGTCAAAACTGTGGCTGTAATCTTGTTGCACACAAAGCCAGCCATAAACAAATAATTAGATGTTCAATTTCATTATGTAGATATCAAAATGAATGTCATTATAAAGAAATAGCCAGCTTGTCATTAATTTTCTACTCCACCAATACTTTCATACATGTCATATGCTACGTTGTTATCTTCACAATGTCATATGATATGTTGTTATCTTCACAATGTCATATGCTACGTTGTTATCTTCACAATGTCATATGCTACGTTGTTATCTTCACAATGTCATTGATACGTTGTTATCTTCACAATGTCATATGCTATGTTATTATCTTCACAATGTCATATGCTATGTTGTTATCTTCACAATGTCATATGCTATGTTGTTATCTTCACAATGTCATATGCTATGTTGTTATCTTCACAATGTCACTTTTAAACTTACAGGTTTGGGATATGATCTGTTGAGTTTTGGGAATTTCAGCTCCATCTGACGGGCCAAGATTTTCCGTCTCCTCTGAGCTCTGTTATTTGATAAAAAATAAACAGGGAGATTAAAATTGGCAACATAAGATTAAAGGTTGTGCAAATGGTTTAGGGTACAGTGAAACCTTGGTAAGCCCCTAAACTCGGGGGAAATACAAAATTGACATCTTTGCACAGCAGGAGGCTGAAGGAAGAGCCTTCGCTTTGTATGTGCACTTGATGACTCGCTGATTTATGTGATTTATTGCTGGCAAATCCTTGTTACACGGTTATGCACTTTTTTTGTATTCCCAAATGAAAAGTGACACGCTCCTTGATGTTTTAATCCTCTAACTGTCATGGGCGCCTTGTTTTAACTATTCAAAATGTTATGGGGGACTTAAACACATATTTTACCATTGATTAGTATGTGTGTGTGTACTTTTACAAATAGCTGGCGGCGACGGCAAATAAAGACTTTTAATAGGGTGACTTTTTAAACATAAGACAAATACAGGCGGTAAGTTTGGCTCATTTGGGCGGCTTACCAAGGTTTCACTGTACTATAAATGTCATAAAAAGATTTGGAATGCTAGATGGCAAACTATTAGTTGTGTATTTTAGTTGCCTCAGTCCCAAATCGCCTGTTTAAGCAAAGACACTGACTTGTAGCTCATAAAAGGAGGATGAGATTAAAATTGAATACAACACAATTCTTCTATAAGACCTAGCATGACAGTTAACACATAAGATCTCAGTAGGATATGACTCACTTGATGATGAGCTTTCCTGAATGACCAGACAGAAGAGTTCCAATTTCTTTATGGGTCAAGAAGTACAAGAGATCTGCATCTGGAAGATAACCCTGTTAAGATATATAACAAAATAGAATAGATGAAAATATAAAGATAACACATGCATGAATAAGAATTTAATAAATTCCTCAATATCCTCAATGATGGACTATTGCTGGCAGTCTTCCATTTGGATTAATGAATAATATAGAAGAAGAAATATTCTACAATGTTTACAAAAGTTGTTCTCATATCCCTGTAATAAATGTTGATAAGACAATTTGTAAAATAAGTACATTTCATTTTAATTCCCTAGCTTAATACTTATTCTTTAAGGTCTGACTTTCATATGTGTATGGACTCAGAAATTTCTGTGGGGAGGCGATATTTTCCCAAGACTATATTTTCATGAATTCACCCCAATTCTTTTCCATTTTTTCCCTAATAATATAGCAGCTTGGCTCATACATATATGCTTTCATTTATATACAAGTTAAGTTTATCAATAAAATAATCCATACCTCTTTATGCATGAGATGAGCCAACCTCTCATATGCCAGTTTGAATATCTCACTCATCTGAATAGACACAGACTGTGGACAATAAAGTTTTACATCTATATCAACACAAACTAGGTCAAATAATTAAAACAAATGTTAATCAATTTTGCTTTAGGTCTGACTATAAAATTGACATGGTCTTCAAACCAACTCACTAAAAAAGATTGTTCAGAAATGAAAAAAACATTTTTTGAAAAATAAACATCCGAATTGCAGCTTTTAATATCAAATCTCCAAACTCAATCTTTTGGGGAAAAGTGTCAAATAATGTAAGCTCTTGAAAGGAAGACCTTTAAAACAATGAGCGCTTTTGCTACTTGGAGGCTAGAAAGGTTTTTTATCAATGAATTACAGTGCAAACAATACCTCACAGTAATTTATTCAGTAAACTTCAACAACTACATTATTATTCACTTTAACAGATAGTAAGGCTTAAAATGTAATAGAATATAGTGACAATAGATGATTATGATCAGACATGATTTTTGTGATACTTGCTATTTATAGACATTTAATTTATTTGTTTGTCTTTACACTAATAAAAAAGCAACAATAAGATGGAATGGAGAGCACTGGGCTTATTTTGATATGAGCAAGGGTATTAGGCAAGTTTGTATTCTCTCACCTTATCTATTCAACATATATACAGACTAGGCCATGAGAGAGGCAGATTTGATGAAATGGGCATCATGATAGAAGGTAGAGACATCACCAAACTAAGATAAGCTGATGACACTGCCCTAATGGCTGACGACATCACAAGTAAGCAAAGGATTATCCGCAGAGTAGATGCTGCAGGGAAAAGAGCAGACCTCAAACTCAATGCCAAAAAGACCTAAGTCCTGCATATAGAAGGAATAGACAGCCAACTAGAAGGAAATACTGATATCAAAGTAAACTGCACTGTTTAAGAAAAAGTTCAGAACTTTAAATATTTGGGCTCAGTCAAGTGTGAGGATGTGTCTTGTAAAATAGAGATGAAAACAAGAAAAGACATTGCTAAACAAAAGATGATCCAGCTGAACGACATTTGGAAAGACAGAGACATACCTAAACACCTGAATGTCAGTATTCTCAAATGTTTAATCTCACTTGTAGTAATGTATGGATATGAAGCTTGGAATTTAAGGAAAAAAGAAGAGAACAAAATAAATGCAGCAGAAATGTGGTTTTATAGGTGGCTGCTCAGAGTCCTATGAACAAAAAAAAAACTACTAAGAGT
>JAUUEB010495068.1:0-10545 GCA_032362205.1 Clione limacina
TTGCCACCAGGGACTGAGGAGAGGGAGGACCCTCGTAACGTAACGTATCCCTTTAAGGTGGGTTAATCATAACTATTAAATTTTATATTGAATTATTCCTTTTCAAACATCGATACAAACCTAGATATATCTTATTCTTTCATATCAGCAAGCTTAAAAAAAATAATCATGATTATGTCAGATCTCTTCATTGAACTACTCTAAAATTTTCTTTTTTTGGACATTGTGAGTATCAAGTTAAAAAAAGACGTGGTCATGGTTAAAGCGATGAATCTTTTTGCTGCAGGCATAACAAAGTTGTTTGTTTATCTATATCTGGAAACCTAGAGCAGCTAAACAGTGACACATTAAGTGTGGATAATCGATTCGAACTTCTACAAGTGGCAAATAGGAATACTAATAAACGGGGTTAAGTGCCAATATATGTTTTTTTGTAAATAATAAGTATTACTTCCAACGTTAGTATTGGCATATGCACTTTAAATAATGCCCGAAATAATATAAAATCATCCCTTAAGACTATCTCAGTTACAGGTGAAAAGTCCAATATGTATATTGTATTCCTTTCATTTCTTTGTCTACCTTTTTGTTTGCCTGAATATCAATGAGCTTGTTTCTGCTTTCTTATCACTTATGGATTGACTTAAATCTTGACTGATTGACGATAAAGCAATAACCATTATTCCTGTTTTAGGATACGAACCTTTCAAGCCTCAACTCGATCGATAATGATACATAATATACAAATGACGATGATGATCACTCAGCTTTGGGTCATATTATCGATTCATGAGAATGACTGAAGTAGGATGTTGTTTGGCACTTGTTTTATAAGAGATAATGGAAATACTATTTTGTGTTCCCTGGCCAGAGTGGTTTATTGGATGATCACACGAAATGCTATTTGCACCTGTCAGAAAGAGGCTACCATCGTTCGCCATCTGTTACACAATTGTTGACCTCAATACCGCATGCGATAGTGTATTATAAGCTATAACTTTAATCGCCATAATATTGTTCTTAAACTAAACGTATTCATGTAATCGTTTTACAAACTCTGGCACAGAAACCCATAGCTTATCTCGTTATGTGTTTTTTGTTTTTATCCTGAAATTGAAGAATCATATATCGGGTGATCACAAAACTAGTAACATTAATCAGTTGTATCTTAACTCTTAATTATTACATCTACATATACTATATTTCGTACACATATGTCGAAGGATATTTAATTAAAAAAGATGAAATTGTAGCATTTTTTGTATCTAAGAGTCGCGTGCTTAAAATGGAAAATCCTACTAACAGTCAAGGACCATAAGTAACTGCTCCCATTGGGGAAGTTCAGGAAAACAAGATGATGGAATCGTGTCCTAAAGGGTCATTATAGTTGCCGGATTCAAAAGAATGAACTTCATTTTAACACTCCATAGACTTTGAGTTAGAATAGTAAAACAGATAACGGCCATCATGGGACTTCTTTAATATGAGGACGTGGGAAGAAACGTGCGTGCTTGAGGCTTATAATGTGACAACATTTGGGTAATGAACACAATGGCTCCATTATAATTATGTTTCAGGTTTGTCCTTTAGAGTAGTGAAAATAATTAGATACATGAGATTAAAGCTCGTAATGCTGATTAAGAGAGGTTTTGCCTTCGACTACCACTGTACATAGTGCTTGAATATTATGTCGTGAATTGAGTTGTTGCAAAATGTATTGTAAATTCTGAATGGGGTTTGACAGTACATACACTTATACTGGTGACGTTTCTGCTTTAACACTTAACGTGATGCCACGATTGTGATTCAAGGTGTAGCACAACTCTTATATCCTAACAGTTACAGTATATTGACATGACTTTATAATTTGAAAAGAACTATAGACATTGTGACTGTAAAATGAGAATGGTGACCTGCACTGGGATTTTCTTCTATGTTACATAACGTAATTGCAATTTTAGATAAACTGTAAAATATGAAACATCCATTTAATACATCTTTAGATAAACTGTAAAATATGAAACATCCGTTTAATACATAATGCATTAATGATTAAATTATCATAAAACAACAATGTCATTTACCAAGTGCTTTATGCCTATTCAAGCTCAAAGGTCGTTTACTGTTATCATTACCCTGGTAGGCCCAATGGAGACATACTTGTACACCCTTAGCTTTATATTACAAGTTTTACACTTAAACAATTAGGGACTTGCTAAAGTCATTGACCATATGTAGCTACTTTAAGTTTGCTTAAAAACTCGGACACTGGTTTAATTATTAGGGACCAGGGAGTGACTCTTGGCCACAAGGATCCATGTGTTCAGTGGACGACTACTCGGTGACCAAATTTGGCACCAAAGAAACAAGAAAGATCTCAAATCTTTCTGTGATAAAAGTTTAACGTTCTGACACATATGTATACTTGTGTTGAACAAAGATAGGTTAGCTAACGTCTAAATATATTTATTTTCTAAAATGAAAATACTTCAATTCAGACTATGAGATACACACTTACACAAACGCAACTGAAAATACAATTTCACCACGTACCACTTTCAAATGATATCAATACTAAGATGAACCCATACTTCGATAGCTTTGACCTTCTCAATAAATTTTTACCTCAAATATTTGGTTACCATGACAGACAAACACTGTGTGGAAAGAATGTCTACACTTCTCAATATGGTTTTAATCATAGTCTAGACGTATCAGTATTGGTTATTGTGTGATGTGAGTAAAGCACTTACACGTAGATATGTTTTGCTTACGATTTGAGCTCAATTCTAATCGACAATGATTTTTATATTTCTTTCTTAAAGAAACAAATATTCAATACGTGACTGATATTATTGCTTGGCTTTTAAGCACAGCTTCCCTTTCCTTTTGGACAATTGTAATTTTTCTTGTTTTTATGCACACGTTTACTTTTCTGACTGACACAATGTGATACATTTTTATACATCAATAAAAGTCTTGATTAATGGATCGAGGAATGTTTTCTTGTTTTATTTATTGTCACCTTTATAATGAGGTAATCACGTGTCAGTACATACATTTTCAAAATAATATCTTATATATTAATGAATCATAAGCAATATAACTGCTATATTGACACATACTTAAAAGCTGTTTTTATCTCATTTTATCTGTTTTGTTCGCAATGTTTGTAAATTGACATTTTAAATGGTATGGCATTTTATCAGACCAAAAGCTAATGGGTTTTTGACACATGCATATTGTACATGAACAAGTATGTGACGCAACACGTGATTTGTGTATGAGTAGAAGGCATGATTTTCTTTTTTTAAACTTAAATCAAATGACAAGAGATTGGGGAACAAACGGAAATTTAATTTTTGTACCGTGGCCATGTCATATTGGAATTTAAGAGAATTAATTAGTTTTTTTTCTGTTATTCGTACTAAAAATGCATCCAATTTACCTCCTATTAAGAATGAACATCTCAATTTGTTGGCATTAATGAATGTAGAATCGCCTGTGCTCTAGTAATTGAATTTAACAATTATATTAATCAGATTGTTAGTGCTTTACTTTCATACACATAATTTAAGTTTGATACAAAATAAAGCAACAGCATATTGCTGATTGTGATTTACAACAACGATGTTAGTGATACTGTTGTATTATATAATATATAATAAATAACGATGTCTTATGAAGTAGTCAAACATTGTGGTCTCTATATACATTCTTTTAAATCAAATTAGTAACCTGCATTCACTAGTTGTCTTGTGAAATCTGAAAAAACTTACCTTCGTCCTTGATATACACGTCTTCCTGGTGTCCAAGTTGTTACTGGCTTCGCAGTTTACTTAAATATTTGATAGGTGTTGAGTGTTAAATGTTTGTGATCGTGAATGAGACTTACTTTTAAGTAACATTAATCAAACAACCATACAACCCCCGGTAAACAACTGACACACTTATCAAATATATGACGCCCTTCGGTAAAAAAGTCAGCGACCTGCAATGTGTGTGACTGAAATATTTTTTTTGATTAATGTGCCAACACTCATCAGCGCCAACAGCTTGTCAATACGTTTCAATCTGACATGTCTCTGGCTTGGTCACTGAAGACTGAAGACCAGCAACCTGTCTGACCAATAGGTTTTTTTCAATTGCTAATACGTAGACGTAGAGCTTATTGCAGTAATATATTGTCATCAATATTGAAATCACTAGCACACTTAATCTATTATCCTATTAGATTGTATCATCATATAATCACGTTGGTGTGAGCAGTGAGCTAAGCGTTATGTGACAAAAATGAAGAATATCTGTAATTTGATTCATATAAAGTATATGTCTAAATATCAAAACGTGATGGACGTTAACTTCTTATTGTACAGTGACAACATTTGATTTCATAACATACACGCGTCAATGAAATGGATTATCACGTTAATGTGCTTTATTTATTTGATGAATTGATAGCTTGTTATATTTAACTTAATGACAGCGTTGCTATTTGCTCATAACATGACATGGACTTATGCCCAACATAGTTGTACACTCTGTATACATTAATTTTGTACTTTTCATATGAAAATAATTTTTTTGTTATCGCACATTCAAATCTAAGTCACTCATTAAGATGGAATGAAAATTATATTTTGTATCATATACTAAGCTTCTTTTGTTAAAGAGTTTTATCATTAACATATAGAAAGCAATGTTCATATTGATAATTTGTGTTTCTTCTTTTTTGAACATTATTCAAATGACAAGAGATCTGGGGTAAAACAAGCAAAATGCGTTAATATTTTCTCTTGTTTTTACCTTCATCAATAGGAAGCTGTTCTCTGAGCAACTGAATAATGACCCCTATACTATGATAAGAGATAAGATAGCTGTAAGACATTTTAGTTCATGCAGTTAAAGCTAAGTTATAGTAACTGTAACTGACTGACTCGAACAGTTTTTGTTTTATTTTACTCTTTAGGTCTTCATTGTTCACCTCTTTAAACTGCCTCCATGTTTATTATTCTGGTATCGCTGATAAGAAAACCGCAGTGTTTTTATCAACTAAAGGCTAAACATGACAAAACATGATCAAAAGATATCCTTCCGTGTCTTACAGAGATAAAACGAATCACGAAAATTGTCCGTGAGAATGAAGCTTCCAACGGAGCAAAAAGCTTATTTTTGATGATCATTCTATATGGAATACTTTTCAATATTTAAACTTAGTCACGGCTCTCAAGCTTGTATGACATTCAGCGGGTTATTAATCATAGGCCCGTTTGTTTATTATGAAGAAGTTATTCAGTTACCTCTAATGGTTAAAATGTCATTCAAGAGTTTTGATAATACGGTTTTCACGTTTGAACTTGTCTGTAATATGTTTTATTCAAAGACCAACTGTTCGCAAGAGGCACACAAAAACAAAGTCCTTTGATTAGAAATAAATTATAACCTATACTTTATATACTTCATCATTTTATATCTTCTTGCTAAAAGGATTTATGCTCAATTTTTGAACTGAATATTTAAAAATAAAAAGGTTTACATAAAAAGGTGTTGACTTATTTTGTCATTAAATACCTAAACGGCTGATCACAAAAAAATGTAGCCACAGTATGATATTTAAAAAAGCATTGATAGTTCAAACGTGCGAATGTGTTATATACACAAGATTACATCCAGTTCAGTGATGCAAAGTTAAAACATGTTTTGCGAAATTAGAGAAACGAGGCACACCAGAATAGGATCCAACAAAGACCGGGCAACTTAGTTAGAACCTTGAAAATGTTAGATTGCAGTAGATGTGTCCCTAACAAGTTTGTAGATTCCAAGAATGCTTTGACACTGCCTTTGACAACATACATTGCAGTTCTAGGAAAGAACACAAAAACGTGAGATTTAGGATTATCAAATGCTATACTTTAATCTGAACATACCATTGAATATGTATACACATCTAAATACTTCACCAAACGAGATTCTTTTGAACTTGGTAGTGTATTTATTAATTATACTGTCATTATCCAATCACGTGGTAATTCGATATTTTACGTGACGTAATTGTTATTGAAAGCTTCAGACGAAATACTCATGTTACTCCATATGTAAATTAAGATATTTTAAACAGTCAAAGAAACTAATAAATAATCTCGTCATATCAGATTAGTTGGTTTATAAAAATATCTACGGGGGACAAAACGTGTTCTTACGTCTTACTATAAGAACAAAGTATTTTCCCAGACAGTAAAAAGGCACTCTGGGATACCCAAAAGTTATCTTGGAGATTTAGAGTTGCCTGTTCTTTGTCTACGATATATGATATAGTTAACAACACGTCACTATGTAGACTAACTCTATTGGTGGCTACTGATTCAACAGAATCCCACATAACAAGCGTAACAAAAATGGCTTTCTTGAAGATCAGCGCTCAACTATCAGCCATACTATTTGTTATGAATGTGATTATTATCTCATCAAGGAAATGTACGTATGTGTGCTTACGTATTATTATGAATGGTGCTGTTGTAGTACAGTTGTGTTTATAGACTTAAGTATTCAAATCTCGATTTTATTTACGGGGCAACTTCGTTTCGTTTAATATCCGTTTTTGTGTGTGTGGGAGTGGACTGCTTTTTGGGCGTGTGGAAACGCGAACGGTTTTCGGAATCACAACTCCCTCATTTGAAGCTTAAAAAATTTATCAAAAAGTATTATTTCTCTAAATAATGGGTGATTGCGCTTTGATTGTAATTAATTGTGTAATTACAAAACGTAGATATGATACTTCTGTGCCTGTGTGTGTTATACTTTCAGTGATTTTAAAGGATGAGTGTTTAATTGAATATAAGTATGTACAAAATACCGTATGTGTAAGTAACGTACATTATTTTGTAGTATCGCGGCTGTTATATATCCCATCTAGGCTTGTATCATTTTGTGTAGGCTGTACTCATTACCCCTGTAGAGAATATGTAACATTTTACCCTTACAAAGTCTGTTTTATGTGTACCCTTAAACAATCTGTGTAATAATTACACTAATACGAACTGTTTAAGCAAGCCCTTCCAAAATATAAATGTATTACACTTATATATGGCTTCAGTCTACTGCAAGAACGAAAGATGTTGTAACCATGTACCACTTGATTACTAAAAAAGTTATATCGGAATCTGCTTTTATAATATGTTTATTTAATATATGTACACAATTCAGTCATATGACTGAATGGTAACGTCTGGCATCGGTACAGGTGAACCACAAGACCTTGACAGGTTCTAGAAGGACGGAGCAAGGACGCCATCTACGTGAGTAACGAGCTACCTACCCAGTTACAACTTTTAAAGTGGCTTGGGCAAACATCTTAATTGACTACGCGGACCGCTGTCTAGTGTTTACGCTATAAATAAAATGTTCCCAAAAAGATAAATTATTATCTTACACCAATTTGTATATGTATTTATATGAACATGGCATACTGAAAGTATTTGGCATGATATTTGTAATTTAATGCAGTATGAACCTTCCTTCATGTGCGACTTTGTTACTGTACCAAAGTCATTAAAACTATGACGCTTGCTTCAGGGACCACATTATATTTTGTTGTTCACAGTCTAAATATTAAGGATCATTACACTTTTTCGCGGGTATTTACTTGAATCTAATTTTAACATACCCCCCACCTTACTGGTACAACTCCAAACATTCAAAACCGGACAGCAAAGATCTGGAACACGCCTGAAAAAATAAGTTAAAAAGAAAAACGTTCAATTTGTGCAGATTTCTTATTAATACATATATTTAAATAACATGATTGAAAACGAAATGAATAATTGAAATAAGCTATATGAATAGAATGCCAGACACTGAAGTACTGGCGAGTGTCAATGCTTCTGAAGAAAATTAAGTAGACATGGGCGGTACACTTAGACCTGAATGTAAAGACACGGCTTATCAGGGAAATTGTCTACTCAGTGCTTAAGAAGAACGGCTCTACAATTTTGATATATTTATATGGAATGAGTGAGTACAAAAAGTAGGCTGTCATAAAGGTAAGCCATTTTCAACCTGAATCGATTTCTTGCCCAAACAATTGGAAAATAAACTATAGGTATGGCTTTAGGTCAATAAGCATAACCTTGCTAAGGAGCAGTTACATAAAATATTTAGACATTTTCCTCATATATTCTCTCCTTGGATTCATAATGAAAGTAATCAACAATGAGAGTCGTCGAATGTTTTAACAATAAAGGCTTTTAACAAATCCTACAAAGTGTTTTTACGTAATTTTACCAAACTCTTTTCCCGATAAAAACAGCATGAAACCAAATACTTTTGAAATAATCTTAAAAATTCTTCGAATATTTCCACAAAGAAATGCAATGATATAAAATGTATTGAGACCTCTATCAACATATTGATAAATATTGTAACTAGTTTTAGAGTGCAAAATGTTGACCCAGAGCATATAGTTTTTTAAAGTGAAAACAAATAATTTTTAAATTATGCTTCGAACAGAAATCGTCATTTATTTTCAATCTGTATTTTTGTATGATAACAAATGAAACCTGTGCCTTCGAAAATAATGTTGAAACGTTAGGTTTAAAATATGACGTCATACTTTAAGGATACACCTGAGGCTACACGTGATAACAAGAATAAGACGTTGTGGGCAGCTGAGGTTAATTGAGTGCCATCAAAAACAAACTTTGAATTTCCTCGTCACAATACAAAAACGATATAGCAGCTGAGGAACGCAGGATGGTATCAATACAAGAGCCGCATTTTTTTTTATTCCGTCAAGCCTGACATTACGTTTATCTGTTGATTGTTTTCTTTTGAGATTTGAAACCAGGGGACAATTTCAAAAAAAATTCTGACAGTTACGATGTAATTTGATTATGTTTGAAGGGTTACACTGCGTCAAATCTTGTTATTATTTATCATAATATATAATAATCTTAGAGATACTTGTATGTGTCTCGTTAAAACTATTTTATTTTCAACTTGACAGATATCAATATAACGAAATTGCGATGGTTATAAAATTTAATTTCATAAGGTGAGTAACAATAAGACTTGTTACTGAGATTACTTTCTTAAAGAACGTTTAAAATTCTACCTACCGTCAGACTTAGAGACACACCTACTTTCAGTTTATGTACTATTTCACTCTTTTTTTAAAGAGAAATAACAGAGTATACAGTTTAGTATATTGAAAAAATTGCTTAACAATTTGCAAATTAATGATATAATTAAATATTAACAGTTTATGGTTATGAATTGAATGCTCTAACAAAAATATATACTTGTGCATTTCAATATTATAATTAGGTAATCTTTACATGAATCATCATATATTTTGTAGGGTTTATAAAACACTAAATCTTCATCTACGTGTTAGCACCTATTACAGTGCAGAATGAAACGCAACAAGCGCAAAAAAGACTATTCTTTTAAAGTTGCGTGCTAAGTCGTTCATGTAAATCATGATCCAAAGTTGGTGTACACACACATTTCAACAAATGAACTTGCAAAATATGTTGTGTTTAGTCTTTACAGTGCGGTAGAAAGCAGAGGTTTTTAAAATCTGATGCGAGGGGGGGGGGGTAAGGGTATACATTTATTCACTGTACCAGGCATTTAAAACATTTAAGCTGGTAACATGCCGATTTTTGTTCTGTTTCCTTGTTTTGTAAGATATTTCGTTTTAGATTATGTATGATGATGAAATTGCAAGGAAAGTGGGCGTAACCACCAAACGACGAATTGAGGGAGAGTTTAGCGACCCGAAATACTAGTCGTTATTTATGTTGTAGTAGGATTCTTTACAATCGAAAATTTTAAAATAATATAATAACAGTTTTCTTTTAATAAAATAATTGTTATTTACTATATTTCAAACACAAAATATCTTGCCCTTATTATTCGTATAAACAATCTATGATTGACATTTAAATATGCTTTAAAAAAGTAAAAGTGAATATGCCCAACTACACAAATAGTTACGTCCCATTGTCTACTGTTATATACACGTATGTTTTCTCTTGAACCATATTTTCTCAAAAATCCCTCTTTGGAATGATATGTAATTAAAAACTATGATTACAAAATAGGTACTTAGAATACTTAAATTCATGAAAATGCAACTAAGTTGAATTTCATGAATTTATTTCGTTTACCCTATATAGCATGTGTTATGTTTGATCACTGGCAGACAATATCACCAGTGATTAATACAAAGTTCACTATACAATTATAGTAGTAAGCAACAAACCAAATTGAATCGAAATGTAGTGTCGTCTTGGTTAGAACCGCCCACTGTTCGCGATGGTGTGTTTTTTGACCGTGTTTTTGTATTTACTTTTCCGAGAGAAAGACAGACAGACATACAGACAGACAGACATACAGACAGACAGACATACAAACAGACAGACAGACAAACAGACACACACGCACACACAAAAAGAGAGAGAGATAGAGATAGATATATAGATAGATAGATAGATAGATAGATAGATAGATAGATAGATAGATAGATAGATAGATAGATAGATA
>JAUUEB010495079.1:0-10545 GCA_032362205.1 Clione limacina
TAACCCATTTTTGCATGATGTCACAATTCTTCTTCAAAAACAAAGTCTGAAAATGTGAACTGATTATTAACGTGCTAAAGATACACCGCCCTACAAACTATAAGGGTTGGTCAAACTCTTAATACGGATGGCCAGATTTAAGGAATGGTCAAGTGTTTGAAGAGGGCTTAAAGCAGATAACTCTTGAAGCGAGAGATCTCCTACCGGAATCATGCCTGATTGTCTTCATAAAAATTGAGGTCCACTGCCTCGTTGTGACGCTTCGTAATCTTATCTGTGACGTCTGCTTGACTGCACCACGTGGTATGGTCTGTTGAATGATTACTCTCATAAGTCAAAACAAAAGAAACGAAAAATATATTTTAGATCAGTTCAATAAAAAAATATATATACAAAAGACAAAGAAAACACATAGAAAAAATTAGTTATGAGTCCATATCAACGAATAAAAATAAATTCACTCAAAGAAGCAGTAGAAGTAAGACTGTCAACTTATCAATTTCTACATGAACGTCAAGTATTTGGAACTCAATATCAGTTGGGTAATTGATTCATGGTTACCTTGGAGCATATCTGCTTAGCATGCAAGATGGATGGGTTCGAATTTGGCTATAATTATATACTTGTTGGAATTCTTACTCAGCCTTACTGACTCTGTCTATGGCAAGGGAAGTTAACGAAGGACCCGACTTTTATATACACTTCTTTAGTTGCAAAGGGCATAAAAACAACCAAACAACCAAACAACCAAATAACCAAACAACCAAATAACCAAACAACCAAACAACCAAATAACCAAACAACCAAACAACCAAACAACCAAATAACCAAACAACCAAACAACCAAACAACCAAACAACCAAACAACCAAACAACCAACTTAATATTTGTTTTAAATAGTCAATATAATAGCATAGTATTGTTAAGACTATTTGAGGATTGGATTTGTAAGTAAAAGAAAACTCACGATATTTTGTTTTGTTTAATTAAATGCCATGAGCTGACTGTTGTATTCTGTAATCCATGACACTATTCAACATCATGTTCCTAAATATAACCAAAGTCTCTTAACGACCAGATTGTCCACCTGATAGTAGAAGCCATTGTTGGACGGTTTAACTCTGGATACTTGACCACTGTAATTCCCCTGTCACCACACGAGTCGACTACTTAACCCGACTCTATGGTATTTGATAATGATGTCTTCCATTATAACACTGAGCTTATCTAATAACCAAACGTAATATTGATGGCATTTTGTGACAATTATTTAAGATACGAAAATGCTATGTTTGTTATAAAATCCTACTTGGGGGTAGAGATATTTCAATTTGCCATTTTCACATTAATAGAAGACACACACGTTACATTGAGCACATACACTCACAAAGAGCACAAAGAGCACAAAGACACAAATATATATAAAGTGTTATTAACATCACACGTTCAAACACACGAATACACTTGTAGTATTTTTTAGTGGAAAGCGTTTTTTGTCGGGCGCGGAAGGTCGGGTGGTCAAATTCCTACAGGGTCATACCTAAAACCAGAGGCGATGAGTGACTCAAAATACGTGCATTCAACAATGTATAATATACATCACAATATCAAACCACATCGTCAGTAACTTATCAAATCAATATTGAGAATAAAACAGCTGATACAGGAAGACGGGGTCGTGATCCTGGCGCTGGCGTGCTGTAACATTACGTTAGTGGTGTCGCGAGGCGGGAAGACAATTGATACCACGTGTGTGTTGTTCCGTAGGGCAACAGCGTACATAGGGTCAAAATAGTGTTATAGTGTACCTGGTTACACCTCTGTGGTATTTATAAAACGATGGTATTTCCCTGTTAACCGTCACCAGTACGCATGTGACTTATAGGCGACTTGTGCGATGGGAAAGACGTCCAACAAGGAGACGTAATGATTGAGGCAATGCTGTTTTAATTCCTTCATTCTAAGAATGGTGTTAGTATCAGGTTTTAGTTGTTAGACCTAATAAACGAACAAGTATTTATGATAGGTGTCGGTTTCTGGATAAACTTTCATTTGATGATGTTTTTATCCAAAAAATAAGGAGCATTTGGGCGCTTACATTGCTTAAGTACTCTTCGCCTCTGCTAATACTCTAGAATTTGGTAAATAGGTGGTACCGTCTGGATCCTGGCATTCTAAGATTCTTTCTATGACTGGTTGGCAGGGACCCAATTATACAGTGACTGGGTAAGATGTTGTGCTTAACTTTACTTCAAGTCTATTTACAGGAACAAATTAAATGATTTAAGCAACGTCGTCATCATTATGACGTCCATGTGATAACGGAGACTAAAATCGTAAAAGTTTAATACATTTTACACACTCACGACAAACACAGACAATCTTATATTCTGATATTGTTGGTGTAAGGTCATTTAAATATTAAAACCAACGTGACAATGTTGGTTCATCAGACAAATAATCAGTTATTAAGACTGTTAAAGGGAAAGTTTAAAAAGTCGTAAGGTAGGTAAACTACAGATAGTGTAAGCCCAATGAAGTGATATCGGTAGGGGCGGCCGCTTAGGATGAACAGAGAGAACAAAGTTCCCCCGATGAAATCAGATGAAAGAACTGCATATTAACAAAAACAAATGAGAAAAAAGATCGATTGAAAGGCATTTCCCCCTTAGCATATTGACTTATTTCCTTAAAAGAAGTTATACTTAACAAAGGGGTACTTGACTAGTCAACCAACACCCTCAGAATTGCCGACAATGTCCTAGAGATGTAGCTACTTGCTTACAGTTTTAGGGGGACCATTAACGGTTCTGAACCAAGTCTCCCTTATTCGCAAGCACTAATTATATTCGGTCATTGGCGGCTCGTGATATTGTTTTTTTATTGTCCAAGAAATAGTTAAGTTTGAACGTGTTCTCCCAAAAATCTTTTGACTGGTAATTTTCTTTTTGTCATAAAAAACAGTTGTCTGTTTATAATGTTAGCCTTTGTAGTATAAATCAAATTTGATACAAATAGTATAATGTAACATAAGTAACTTAAAAACGTACAAAATAATATATCTATACATTATAATTATGAATAAAAAACAAAGCCACAATCAATTTGAAAAGTGAAGAGACATAAACTGCAAATATGATTAATTCCCTTTGAATTGTAAACAAACTAAAGTTACCTCCCATTTCTGTTCCCCCAGGCAAAATGGCCACCAGCCGGCGCTGGAAATGTTATTATCAATAGTGTTCAATTCTTTTTATAGCAGATTAATCTTGAAAAATAGAAATGTTCATGATAATAATACGAACATTGATCCCTCGTTCAGGGCGCATATTAAGTACATAGGGAAAGTTCTGACTCATATTCGTTTAGTTGCGTTTTCTGGCATACATTTAGTGAATTACGATATTACAACATTTAGCACTCCGATATCCGAGCGGTAGTGAGAGTTGAGAAATAAAGCTACAACTAACTGTGTTAGCAGTTATAAAAAGTTCTATTTAAACAATGCACACTGAAGGTAGCATATTTCACAAATGGCAGAGGATAAAATATATAATTAGATAGATAGCTTACAAAAAAACATGTCATCAGTGTTATGTTGTTTGAAAATGGTTGTATTCGTACATGAACAAACAAATGAAGAATCTTCGAGGAATTAAAATGAAAAACAAAAATAAAACGAATGAATATCCAACATACATGAATTGAAACGGTGTCATTTTGGGATGTGTTTGCAAAAATTGTATGTTAAAATTACTATTGTATGTGGTCACCAATTGAGCCTGTGATTTATGGAAGGGAATTAACCGTTTTTACAATACTTGGCTATATGTGTTACCATAGATCATGCATTTTATGCTTCACTTGAGCACTTAAATGATTTAATGGGGTCGGTCTTGTGCCGAGCCTGGGAAAATGCCAAAACTTAAGAAGGTGGGCGATGCTTTTGGCTGATGCCATCTGTTGGAGTGATCCTTTTTTATCTGAATAATAAAGTGCATTCCCGTACTGAATCTTGAATCACAAGAAGATGGATAACAAGGGTGAGAAGGTGCGACTTAATATGATTCGGGAGTGTGCCCCTTATTTTTGAAATGTGGGAACAAATAATGAAGTGGTGATGGGGGGCGGGTGGTGGAGCGGTTTATGTTGGGAAATTGGTAAACTTGTGACTGATATACATTGGAGAGGGATAGCTTACTGTATTCTATTCATTCTCACATGTCAGTTTATTTCTTAAGATAGCGTACATTCGTATAAACATATAGTATACAGGATGTCCTTTGAAATATTCCATATACAGGGTGTCCTTTGAAATATTCCATATGTTTAAGATGATAATTCTTTAACTAATATTATGTAAATAGTGATGTGCTTTATTTAAAACTATAACTTTTGTCATTTGGTTTAATATGGTTGTTAACTTGAACTGACCACTGGTCAACTGGTCATATTTTGACCAATTACTCGTGAAATAATTGTCTCAGGGCGACAAGAAATAACATACTTTTGCATATCTTAACCATTGTAAACTTGAACTGACCTCTGGTCAACTGGTGATATTTTCTGACGAGATGTGAGAGGAGAGCTTACTTTATTCTATGTGTATCACGTGTTAGTTTATTTTTCTAAACTACGTACATTCATACACAAATACAGGGTGTCTGGTTTCTTATGAAAGTTTCTATTTGTTTAAGGTGAATACATCTATAACTAATAAAGTATAAATCTTGTAAGCACTTCTTTGTTCCTCAAAACTACATATATATATTGTCATTTGGTTTAATATATCTGATAAAATTAAACTGACCACTAGTCAACTGGTCATATTTTGACCGATCACTCGTGAAATAATTTTCTTAGGGCAATGAGAAATGACAAAATGTTAAATATCGCAACCATTTCTGAGATCTTTCATTTCTTTACCATCTGAGTCTATAACCGTTTTCGTGACCGTCGCCACTATACTGAAAATTAGTAGGGTACTATAGATTTGCACGATTTACACACAATTTTAAATGTATTCTTTAGGGATGCCTCGTTACCCCATCAGTATTAATGCAATCAACACAATTAGCGGAAACAAAAAACAAGAACATCAAGGACCATTTTGTTGATTTAAATCTTCACAAGAATACTGATTTCTGGTCTGAAACGAATGAAGTTGAACATCTATTCATTCTGGCATGCCACATAACAGTCAGTATTGAGTTTAAAATCATTAAAAATCAAAATCAGGAATCATACTGTGTTGTTTTTATTTTATTAGAAATTAATGAGTCAAAGATATGTCGCAAAAAGCCCGACAAAAACTTTATCATTATATAACGCCAATATTTATAACCACGTTTATCGGCTACCATATTTAACTTTATAATCTTATGTGGCAATGACGAAATTAAATAATCTTCTTTGATTAGAATATTATGAAAAGAAAGGCAATATAAAACTTTGGGATTTAAACTAAATTCGCTTGAAAGTTTTGAACACAACTTTAATTCATACCAGGTGTCAAATAAAGAGTGCCCGCCAAACATTTGTTTGTCGTTTTTTCACCTATTAGCACCGACGTTGACAGGAAGTAATATAATGAATTAGGAAATTGCATGATATTAAAACACAAAAATGCTTTTTCTTTATTACTTCCTGTCAACGTTGATGCTAATATGTGCAAAATTGACAAAGTTAAATCATTGTTTATGGTCACTCTTTATTGGTCACCTTGTAGTGTGAATAGTTTGTTCATTTCTGAACTGGTTTCTACATTTATAATGTCAACTTTATATTGATATTATCTTACATCATGATAAACAATGTGAGAAAATCGAATTTCAAATCGAATAATTAACAAGTTTCTGTTGACTTTAATCTTAATAAAGGCAAAACATAAGGTAATTAGGTAAATTTTGACAATGTTTAATCGATACCGCTTCATTACACATCATTGACTTTTGATGTTGGTAATCTTGATTATCTGTATTGATATTCCTGGTCATGCGATATAACAAACAAACAAAACGAACAAACCAGACTGACATGAAAGCTACGTCTAGGACTGATAATGAAGCTCGGGTAATGAGTTTTGTTTACTTTTGTCATAGAGACCATTAGCTTTACTTTTAAGTTTCCATTTTATGATATTTCATACGTTTCTTTGTTTTATACTCATTTTTTTTATTCAACAATTTTGTATTACAATTAACGATATTTACATTTTAGCTATTTAGCCTTAATTAGAAAGAATTATTGATTTGAATTGAATAAATAAGTATGACATCATAAGAGATAAACGTTCGACTAATAACATATCACTAGATAAGCAAATGTAAACACTATAAAATGCATGTAAAGTTCCTGTCTTCTTTCTGTGTGATTGATTGACCGTGGCGATTATCTTTTTTTTTCTTTAATTAAATATAAGTACGATTGAATATAGTATTACAGTATTATGTATGATTTCAATACTAGTTAAATAAGATTATAAGTAAAGCTAAACTCTTATTAATAATATTAAAACTCTGCACGGGAACATACAGTGGTAATCTTCTTGTACTTCGTTCTGCATTGAACAAACAAAACTTTTATATATTATATCTCGTATCAAAACATAAAAGCGTCAGTATCTCTTTTCAAACATATAGCGAAGAAAACAAATAAATAAACAAAAAACAACGGTAATTGTATGGCAACAAACAATAAAATGCTGGGCACACATACTCGCGCGCGCTTGTCTCTGTGACTTGCCCCTGAGGTCATCAACGAAACATTTTCCCACAGTCGCCGCTCATCAACACCTGTTAAGGCAACCTGTAGTGACACGAACCCGCACGAGCGTACTTCGTGCAAAAGCCAACCATCGCAAAAGGGTAACGCAGCTTATAAGACCTTATTGTACGTGGGACAGTTCTACTTGCAATACAAAAAGCTAGCGCTTCTCTTTCAAAGCATGTCCATTCCCTGATAACATTTCTTAGTCAACGTCTCGCTCCACTCGCCCTTCCCATCTCTCAATATAAGTTGTCCATCTTTTCCCACGTCTGCGCCACTCCTGAGACTGGTCGAGATAATACACCAGTCTAACATTTTGTTTTGGCTTTCCTTCCCTGCCCTCAATACCTTTTCTTGTTAACATATAAGCGCGCAGAACCAGGAAAATGATTTGTCCTTTTTTACAGCTGAGAATCACGTCCGGACTTGTTTAGGTAAAGAGACGAAGGCGGTCACGCTTCCCACAAAAGAGACCAAACTAAAAGCAGACACGAGAAGTTTCGTTGCTGAACCTTATCAACGACAAAGGAGACCGAGTGTGGGAACGTGGAAGTTTTCGGTCCCGCACCACATACCAAGCGTCACCTCGGGTCAACTACTATTGTTGTCGGCGCACGCGACCTGGGAAAGTCGACTCGAGAACCTCGCCCTGACACTGTCCCATCACCCCCACCCAGCCCTCGCTATTATTCCTCGAGTGATCCTAGGGATATTTTCATCAGGTTCTCACGCGTTGGCATGCGGCTATTAAAATATGATAATAGGCTAAAAATGTGGAGTCGTAAAAAGAAAAAAACGATATCATGTGGTGGCATTCGGGTCATAAAGAGACGATGGGAATACTAAGTTTATTGAAATACTATGATTAACAGCATAGATACCTACGAAGAGTGCGATAAACTAAACTTATAAAAAACTGCGACAACAGTGACGGTTTAAAACACAACCTTAAAGACGAACAAATAAACATGATTAAAAACGCGAACAAAGCTTAGCACACGTAAACATATTATATGTGTACACATTATCGCTTTTTTACTTACTCGATGGCACATTGTCGAGATGGCACACTGACGTATGTCTAAAAACTCGATGGTACATTCTCGGGATGGCACACTGACGCGGCACCCGCAATTCTTGTTGCTTTGTGATCAGCGCATACTATTATAACAATCATAATTATAAGATTTACATTTTCTACACAGATTCTACGGACGTTAGTGCAGGCACGTAGCCAGGATTTTAAAATTGGGGGACAACTTTAGCTATAATAAAAATAACGGCCGCGAAGCACCAATATCACAGAACAAAATGAAAACTTTACCTCTTCACCTGTTGATGTCATCTCGTCTCTAGAGGTCAACGTGCAACCGTCTGCCATTCTGCTCTACTGTACGCTTTTCCGGAAAACTCATACATCAAATGTCGGTTTATTGCTTCGGCCCCCGCAATAGAACACATATCATGTAATAAAAATGTGTAGAAAGTGGTCTATTTTAAACGACAAAGACAAAATCAAGTTTTCAAAACAGTATGTAACTCACATTTGTAATTGTTTGTGTAATAAAACCCATAAATAAAGGACGTCTTTGTGATGTTAAGTATTGATTAAAAATACTAAGTATTATAATATTAAACTTGTCAGTCTTACTTTATAACAAAATAAGTTTGATTGATAAGACGATAAGCTTTGTAATTAAGAAGTTTATTGATGTATCAGAAGTCAGAGGAGATAACATTTGTTTAAATACCGGGTCAAATCAATCAAACTTGTGAAACTTTATCGTTTCAATATTGCCACAACTGCACTTCTCATCTGAAATAATAAACGATCTAACAGGGTTCAACGATCTCAACCGTGATGTGCTCCATTACCAGTTTTTGCTTTATAATTGAATTTCAAGAATTGCAAAAATGGTGTAACTGATTGACGACGTATGAAAAAATTCCCATAAGTGTATTATATCTAACTTGTATGTCACCTTTTAACGAATATTGCGCAGAGCTGCATTACGTCATAAGTCAAATACGGACACAAAAACGTCTGGCTTAATGTTAACCTGACCGAACGTGTTGGGTTATTAACCTTAAATTAGTTCAGTTTGACCTTCGTTTTGAAAAATATCATTTGTTACTGTATTATATTTCATTTATGATAAAGGAAGTTATTGATTTAAGATAAGCGGTGTCGTCACTTCTCGGGTCTAAGTAAACCTGAACTTGTAGATCTCTGCCGAGAAGCTAAACAACTTGAATTGGAATTTGACCCAGACGGGATATATAGAGACATAAAATAAATCTTTTCAAAGAAACTCATAGACGATTTTGATAAAGACAATGTTGGAGAATAAAAAAATTTTGATTTGATCTTTACGTCCATTATGGACATATTTGGACCACTGATATCTAAATTTGCAGTAAACGCGCGGACCTCCGAAAGCGCACTACATCACAGTCTGTCACACCCCCAATGGCTGGTTTACCGTATACACCGGTTTATCATGTCTATGAGTAAGTATTAAGATATAAAGGGATACATTGGACATTTATTGTTGAAAATAAGCTCTATTCAATCTTATACAGTTGTGTCAATGATAATCTTTTACAAATATAAAATTAAAAGAAAAAGATATTCACCGTCTGGCTTTGAACCCGGCGTCTAACGCATTAGAGGCGAAAACCATTCCATTTGAGAAGGCGAAGCATAATATATATATATTAAAGAGCTTGGTTAAAAAAATGTAAAAGGAAAAGGAAAGAACGCAAAAATAGCATCTCGCGAAAGAGGTACGAATAATAATATGTCAAGTTTTCGTACATTTGTTTGATTCCTTTCAGTTTTGAACCAGACTCACATTACGTTTGATTCATCCTTGTTTTCATACACTAATTTTCATAGAGAATTTGATGTTAACAAAGATCTGTTGCTATGGCCTAGGTGCGTTAAAGGTGCGATCTACAAGGTAAGTTACAAAATTGGAAGATTCCGTGTATGATATCTTATTTATCTAACGCGATACTAGACTAAATTCCGTTAAATATTATTTGTGGGGCTGTTTTTTATATTGTTCAAACCTTTTGACAGTGAACAGATATCGAGAAGTAAAAGTCCCAATTGTTTACAAACATATGAAATAAAAAGTAGGAATCGACATAATAGGAAAGTTGCAATTTTGTCAATTTCATTGGTCCACTGGGTGGACTAATCACAGAGTATGTTCAGCATGCAAGGTTCGAATACCTGATTTTAACATTTATTGGCTGTGTTGAAGAAAGTGTAATGTAATACAACTTTTTAAAGCAGTGTATTTGCTCAAGTTACGAGTTTGCTGGGAGGCAACAATGTCAGAAAGACCTAATTCCAATCATTGTCTATGGTAATAAGGAGATACACTAGAACATTCAGTTTTTAAAGAAGAGAATGCCTCTCCCTTCCCCCCTTAATTCATCGGTATTTCTTCCTGTATGCCGTAAGTCAACAGTTATTTCTTTTTATCACGCAAACGTGTGTTGTCCTAGCTTTTTTTGTAGAAAAATACACCTACAAAAAGAAAGTTTAGCAGGCAACTGAATTCCAGTTAAAGTCAAATAATAAGCATAACGGAAGACGATCCGACGAGTTTTGGGGGCAGATTAGTGTGTATGATTTTGCTTTTAAGATATGATTTTAGGACAAGAACATTGCCTCCATGGTTATAAACAGACGCGTAGCCAGGGGGACATGGGGGAATGCCCCCCCCCATTTGATTCAAAATGCTCTAGAATTACACAATTGTT
>JAUUEB010495090.1:0-10544 GCA_032362205.1 Clione limacina
AGTACTGGTTTCCTCGCATCTCCCCTGACAGACAATGTCAATGCTGAAGCGTCCCTCAACTACCAGAGCCTATTAGACATGAGCTTGGGCGCTTCAATGAAGAGTTCACTGACTGGCATGGATGATCTCAAGTTTGAACTGAAGAACTCAGATGTCTCTGGTGAGAAGAAGATCAGCGCTGTTGCTGGATGGACTGATGGCCAACAGGTGAGTGTATAATAAGCCTGACAACTTTGAACTTTTAATTATTTAAACACTGTATTTCAAAATTATCATAGTTCTTATTTAAACTCTTCATTAAGAAATATAAAGTCAATAGTAAATGATCAAAACATACTATTGTGACATGATTAAAAGTTGACTGAATTTTCCCTGTGAGTTAGTGTCAGTGTTTCATGCATTTTGCAACAAATGAAGGGGTGGGTCCCATATTAACATCCGAATAAAGGCCAGTATCCCTATGAAAACTGGCAGAAAACATTCATCACTGGCGGGCTTTGAACCTAAGTTCACTTGCTTGCAAAGCAAGTGCGTAACCTCCAAAGCCACCATGCCCTATTCCCTGTCTTTGTGAATTATATAATTGAATGGTAAGTAAAATGAGTTATATTTCAACATGAAAAAATAGTCCTTGACATGTTTGTTTCATTTAACTCCAGGTTACAGCTGATATTGTGTACAGCAACCAAGAAAGCTGGTATGAGAAATCAATTAACACTGACCTCAGTGTCACAACACCGTTCATCCTTATGCACAGTTTCTCAGCCCAGTCTGGAATGACCAAGAACACAAATGGCAGGGAAGGCAAACTTGCCATTGAGTTCAATGGTGTTCCAATCTTGGACTGCTCCAGTGAATTCAGCTCAAAGGACAGACATGAGGTGTCCTTGACCTTCAAACAACCAGTTGCAATGATTTACACTGCTGGATTCTCAAACAAGGATGGAAATTCTGAGGCTGATCTTTTGGCTAACTGGAACAGGTACAAAAAATAACCTTAAAGAGATTTGTTACATTTTTTATTGTTTACACTCATAATTCATGTTTATTGATATAAAATCTAAAGCCATAGGTTCTAAAAGACCAAAAGTAAAATTTCAAACAATAACTTGAAGCATTGCAGTTTATTTTACAACAGAACAAATGTAAGATATAGTCAACCTTGTCCTTTGATATTGAAAACTTTTTTCTTGTACAGTGCATTGTTTCATGAACTCTAGCATAAATATACTTTATAAGGTAGTAAAAATTAGAACACAATTCATTAGGCTTAATTATTTGTTTTCATATAAATCAGGAAACCTCCAACTAACTATGTATGATTTTATTCTTAATTGTTGTATAATGTTGTCCCATAGTCACTTTTGCTCATATACTCAAAATGAACAGAGTGAGATTTTTAATATCTTATTCTGAATGCTAGAATTCTTAGGATATAGTTTGGTGTTTAAAATATGTAGATAGGACCAATGGTAATTGACAACGAGTCCTCAATGTAGCTTGAGCCTTAGTGCATATCGTGTGGACACAATAGAACTTCTGCCACTGAGAACTCAACAGAGTTAGTAGTGTCATATAGAGTACTTGTAATAAACAACGTAACAAAACCTTGCCATGTCTCACTCATTTCAAATCACAACAGCTTTTTAATCTTCTTTCTGACTTTTATACTCGTAACTTTAACTCAAAAATAATTTGACGCATTTAAGAAAGAATATTTATTAGGATATCTACTTCAATCTATAATTTTACTTATGTCGGGTTGTTGAATTGACTTTATATGGTACCATCTTACAATAAAGGTATAGTCATTATTTCAATTTCCTGTTTTGATAATTTTAGAGACGACACACAAAGCAACATCCAACTGATTGCCTCCATGACCGACAAGTCTGATAATTATACAGTTGACAGAAACCTTGATGTGACACTAGAGTGTCCTAACCGGAAGATTGGCATGACCCACAATCAGAAATCATCAGGATCTTCCCTTAGCAGCTCTGGCAAATTCTTCTGGGATTCTGGTGATGACAACAAAGTTTCCTACAGTCTTCAAATGGGGGAAAGCAGCCGTCGTAACAAGGATATCTCTGATGCATCTCTTAGAGTAGGACTGCCATCCAGGACTTTGGAACTAACTGGATCTCTTAGGTAGCTCTTTTATACAATTATAAAACAGAACTTGCTATCTCTCAGGCTTTTTGATATAACAGTCAAACCTGAGTAAATGATTACCTGCCTAAAACAGCCACATTTATATCCTGGCCAGTTAGTAGTAGTCTTTTCATTGTTTTTTCCTATTAAGATTATCAAACAGAACTTGCTATATCTCAGGTTGCTCTTTGATATTATTAAGAAAAAAAACTTGCTATGCTTAAAGAACCACACTCTTTCTACTCTTCTCTCTCTATCCCTTTTCTTCTTACTCATTCTTTTTCTGTTTTTTCTCTCTCTCTCTTTCTTTCTTTAACTCTCTCTTTCTCTCTCTCTCTCTTATTTCATAATTATGTTCTTTATTAGATATTGTCTGTTTAGTCTTATGTTTCTGATATGTATCAACCCTCAACCTTCCTGTACTCATAATTACCCACATAACATAATAAGAAAAATAATGAGAAACGCACATACTATGTTTTAGGGGAGACAATTAAAATTTGATTAAAACATAACAGAATGACTGAAAGACTTTGAACATTATCATGAATACCTAAATCGTAAACAATACCATAGATGTGGATAACATAAATATTTCTCACTAGACTGTAACTTTTTATGTGTCCACCTTCAATTTAATACAAGAAAAAAATGCAAAATGGAAGAATTATCATGATTTTTTTTTCAAGCATAGGTCATCCATCCAAATCAAACAATTAAATTTAACTCATTTTCCATATCAGTGACAGCAAAGTGACAAAAGTGGCTGATGCAACATTCAGCTGGGATGTAGAACAGAACACAAACAGCAAGGTTGGTCTTAAGGCTTCTATGACCAAGGGAAACGCTGTACGTGGTGATATCACACTTAGCATGCCAGCCATCAACAAGGTGAGATTGTCATGTTGATAAACAATAGACCAAGAATTTGTCAAGAAAAGCGATTGTGTAAATTTAGAAGGTATTTCATCTTTAGAAATGTTCATACATTATTTTGTTTGTGACTGACAATAGCTATCAAAGTTTCAAATACATATAAGGAAAAGATGTGTAGTATTACAATTAACAACAATTTAAATTAATTTGATGTTTCTAAAAAGTTCATCTGCTTTAGTTTTATCAAGGTTTCAAAAGGTTTAGTAACTTCTTTCACCATTTAACTGGGAGCAATTTTATCAAGCTATTCAATATAACAAATTCATAAACACTTCATAGCTGACATTATTCAATGTTGATCTGATTTTGGTTTTCAAAATGATTCTTCTACTTTATTTCAGGAGGTTCACATTGACGGTGCGCTGGTGTTGGACAATGGTCGCATCATCTTGGACTCTAGGACTGACATCTCCTATTCTGGTGACTCTCGTAAGACCTTGACCTTGACCTCTAAGGTTCATGACATTGCTGACTACAATTCCAACTACAACTACAGTGTGGAGTTTGGTGTACGACATTCATACACAAATATCGATATGAAGATGAACACTCACGTTGGATCATCTGATGAACGCTTGACCATTGGCCTAGATACAAGTTATCTGACTGACCACAGACAGAACAAGAACCTTGCACTTTTGGCAGAGATCAACAAACTGAAGAAACAAATTAGTCTCCAGATGTACAACCCAGACAAAAAGATTGAGATTGTCGGTGATATCGTCAGCTTCAGCCCAGCCAAGCTCAGACTGCTGAATAGAATTAATGATGAGGAAGTCTTCCGCTCTGAGATGATGTTTGACTCAGAAAAGATAATGGCAGAGATCAACACAGTTAGTGGAACAAGTAAGTTGTGCTTTAGTATTATTTATTCTGGTCAATTAGTTAGCTTTTTCTTTATTAAAGTCAATTGTGACATTTTCATACCAATACATATATACACCAGTTCAGCTTCATACAATGGAGACATGTTAGATCATTAGTCCTATGAGATTAAACCTTTTTTGTCAACAAATGTTCTCATTAATTCTTCTAAAAAAAGATTAAATCGAATCAAGACAAATTCATTAACTTTATCACATAGGCAGTTTGTGTTTAAAGCATGGATAATTAATTTTAAGGAAGTTCATGACTGTGAGGCTATGTCTTCTGCTTTGAATGATTTTTAAAAAAAAGCTCAACGATTTTACTTAACTGTTGTCTGCATATTTGAATCCACCAGGCAAGTTTGGTTTGAGAGTTCTCTACCCTAACAGCCAATCTTTCCAAGCTTTTGTGAGCCACTCCTCTACCCCAAAATCCAACCACCAGGAGGCTCTGAATGCTGTACTCAGACTGTCAAAAAGAATTAATGATGAGGGTGTCTTCCGCTCTGAGATGATGTTTGGCTCAAAGAAAATGGCAGAGATCAACACAGTTAGTGGAACAAGTAAGTTGTGCTTTAGTGTTATATATTCTGGTCTTTACAAAGACAAAGTTAATAAGTTAGCTTTTTCTTTATTAAGTCAAATGTGACATTTTTATACCAATACATAAATACACCAGTTCTTTTTTTGTTAAACCTGTTCAGCCTCATACACTGCTGACATGTAAGATGGTTAGTCCTATGAGATGAAACCTTTGTTATCAAAAAATTTTCTCGTTAATTCTGCAGAAAAAAGATATAATCAGGAAAATGTAGGTAGTTTGTGTTTCAAGCATTGATAATTTTTTTTTAAGGAAGATCAAGACGTAGAGGCTAGGTATACGTTCTGCATTGAATGATTTACAAAAAAACTCAAGGACTATACTTAACTGTTGTCTGCATGTTTGAATCCAACAGGCAAGTTTAGTTTAAGCGCCCTCTACCCTAGCAGCCAATCATTCCAAGCCTTTGTGAGCCACCCTATCCCAGATTTCAACCACCAGGAGGCTCTGTTAGCTGTAAGTCTTAACACATCACGTCTGCTACACAGCCGTCTCTCTTGGCGCCCTCAAGTATGGTCTGAGCTCACTGATGCACTTGAGGAGGAGATTGCTCGCCTTGGATTTGACGCCACCAAACTTTTACATTCAATGAACGATGCTGTCACTGATGAGGTAAATGATTTTTATCTGAACAAATTTATTCTGAGAAGCAAATTAATTTTTCCTCAGGCAATAGAAATGCAGAGTTTGTTTTTTATGATAAACTCAATTTGGATGTATATCTAACTGAATCACTGTTTAAAACAAACCAAAAATGATTAAAAGACATGCAAAATCGATCCAGATGGGTGTAGGTTGAGATGTTACATTATGCATTTATCAAAATTTAATAATTGAATGTAAAACCTGAAATTGTGCAAGTAAATTTAGTACAAAAGTCATATATTATTGACATTTTATGTGTTGTTTGGCTGATTTTCAATAATACAGTGGTTTTTACATAAATTTTCTTCCAAGCATATTGATAATCCTCTTTTCAAACTGCAACTCATGTTCAAAATAACCCTTTTCATCTTCATCAAAAATTATTTGGTCTTCCTTGTGATTAATATTTAACCGTGTTCCTTCCTCAGATTGAAGCCAAGTATCAAGCCATCAGCTCACATGTGAAGGAAGAACTCACTCCACTGATTGACTCTCTTGAGCAACAGTTGTTACAGATTGCTTATAAGATGAATGAGGTCTCTAGTCAGCTCAAAGAAGTCTTTGATAACAAAGATTTGGACTGGACGTAAGTATTTATGTCTCTTCTATACACATTGATTAGATTCTTGACTTAAGTCATGGTCTTGCTATCTATTGTTTGATATAAGCGGAGGGGGGGGGGGGGGGGGTAGGGGTGATTGAAATACAAATCTGAAATTTCTCTAAATTATACTCCTTTTATAATTATATGTCAGAAACATCTCGAAATGAAGCAGCACATCTGGTGCAGTTCTCTACTTAAATTAAACTCTTAAACGTTCTTTATCAAACATATAAAGTCAAAATAAAAATTAAATTCAACTTTTACAAACATCTATCCAATAATATATTTTTTCATCAAAGTCACCTTCCATCATAAGATTTTATAATTTGTTGAATGCAATGTACATTTCCATCCAACAGCAGCTTGTGTAACTGTTTTATTTCAACCTCTGCAGGCAAATGGCCAACCTAGTGTCAGAGTACAGACGTACCTATGCTACCATTATTACCTCAATGAGACAAAGTATAGATGATATGGTGGCATACCCTGTTAAAGAGCAGTATACAGAGTTAGTTAGATCCAGCATCGCCAACATGGCACTTGGTGTGTATTCAGCTGCTGGTGCTCTAGTGGACATTACAGATCATATTGAGATGGCCCTGATTGAGTACAAACTAAAGACACAGAAATTTGCTGACAAAGTTGTTGGTAAGTAATCCAAGTTATAATTTTTTCTATCTATATTTAGATTTGTGTATAAGCTCTAACTAGTCACATGATAGTATAAGGATTGGTATGCCTAAAGGTCAGCCTTAAAAATCTATCAAGCAGATATATCTCAACTTGTGTAAATCCCTACATTGATTTACTTGGTAGTGGTAAAAGTAATTAGTCACAAATTAATACAAAAATGTTGAGTCTTCAATTTGTTTAGTATTTGTATTGTTGTTGTCTGCAGTTTTATATTGACCTCAATGTGACCTCTCTGTTATTTTGGAAAAATTGTATTTTAAAGAATTTCTTGTCATAGTTGAATTGTAAATTTCTTAAAATTTCTTTTAAGTTGTATAAGGTGTATTTTGGTGGGGGTAGATTTCCTCGGTTCTTGTTGTTTCTAGCTCCCGAGAGAAGTGTTAGGTATTGTACATAGTTACAAAGTAGGTAAATTTTGTCAGAAAGGTACCTTTATTTATCATTTTTACAAAAATGAGTATTGTGAACATTTACTTAAAATCATATTAAGACACATTCAACAATAACAATATGTTCTCTTTGTCTCCAGATAATGTATCAAATTTCTCCCAAATTTTGGACAGCACCATTGGTAATTTGTCCCAAGTAAAAAACATTGACATTTTTCCTTACATCAATCTTTGGGAGATCCCAGAAGAGTTCAGGAACATGGAGAATGTGAGAAGCTCAGCTATGTCAAGTTTTCAATATGCATGGGAGCGTCCAGAGCTAGACATGCTGAGGGGCAACCTTAACAGTATCTACCAAGAGGTAATTAATCCTATCATGTTGTGTATTGTGCATAGTTAGACATGCTGAGGGGCAACCTTAACAGTATCTACCAAGAGGTAATTAATTCTATCATGTTGTGTATTGTGTATAGTTAGACATGCTGATGGGCAACCTTAACAGTATCTACCAAGAGGTAAATAATCATATAATGTTTTTTATTGTGTATAAAGAGTAATTCAAACTCAATAGGTAAGAAGTTGCATATTATTATTAATGGATGCATAAAGAATCATTAAAACTCAAATGATTATTAATGATATCCTCTTCTTCATAGCTGTATAAAAACTAGGGTTGAATTCAGGATTCCCGGGACCGGGATTTTCCCGGGATTATGACGGTTCCCGGGAACGCTAATTCCCGGGATTATAGCTCGGGATCCCGGTTCCGAAATATTCTTGTTTTGAAGAATGATAACCTTTCTTTTTGTCATAATTCAAGAAAAATTAAAAACAAATGAAATCTAGGAATCAACAAGCAACAACAAAATCAGACTTCGAATTGCAAACAATTAAGTTGCTCACAAAAAAGAGGCACTTTTCATATATCATTAATTTGTCAGTGCTTATCGTCACGTTTCGGCATTCAATAACAAGGGACTGGCGTTGGGTGACCGACGACCGGAATGCGTGTGATACCTGATGACATGAAACAAACAGGACACTGAGACAACTGAGACAACATTCTAATTTTAACACAAAATGAGGGTAAGTTATTGTTCATGACAAGTTGATTGGTTTACATCAAACGATAAAAACACGCCTTTCACCACATGCCAGTTTTTGCACCAAGATTCGGTCTCGTATGAATGACAACACTCTTTCTGCTTTTAGTGTCTCTAAAGCAGTATTTCAAACACCGAGGGCTGAAATAACTTTTCCTTGAGTTGTGTGATGTTTTTCTTTCCGTAACCTTGGTTGGATTAATAAAAAGTATGACTATGTTTCAACTCGTTAGTATGTTCACAGACTGTTCATCTTAAAATAATAAATACGTACTTATATGCCGTACAGTGTGTGTTTCTATGTATTCTTAATGTATTCGTTCAATTGCAGCAGATAACAGAGGGGAAGGGGTAGTATGAAATATACTAACAGGTTTAGTTAGTGTAACATGTTAGATATCGTGATGACATTGAATTAAATGTTAATAGTTTTTGTTTCAGCTTGATTACTATTCGCAAACACAAACTGTGAAGATGTTTAAATAAAAGAAGATGTAAATCTGTGTCTCTAAATATGAAGACTGTGGGTTTAACTAGTGTTAACTCCATAAAGCTGAATTTAACGACTGACGGGTTTTGATAAGGCCATGTTTCGATTTCGCTTAGATGTAAAATAATGTTTCAGCTTTCCTTAAACAAAAGAAAATGTCATTGCTTATTATCGTGTGTTAAACGAGCTCTTTAAAACATGCATCTTTACATAAAAATGTACCGATTAAACCACCTAACTACGTAAAACATTACTGAATACGATCATTCCCGGGAATCCCGGGATTCCTGAAAAATGGGACTTCTGGGATCGGTATTCCTGGGATCAGAGCAACCGGGAATATCAACAACCCTAATAAAAACTCAATAAAACCGAAAAGTTATTTGTGCTATTGCCTTCCTTATAGAGTATACAAGATATTTGAAACTCAATATGTAATTATTAATGAGATTGCATTAAAATTTGTAAACTATATTTTATTTCTTATTTGATGTATAAATAGTAATTAAAACTGTAACAATTTAAAATAAGTCCAGTCATTTCTGTGAACTTCTCTAGCATCCTTGTTGTTTACTCACTTTCATCTTATATTTGATCATGAAAAACATTTAGATTTGTCTTATGATAAATGATATTCCACGCCATATTCCTTTTGGATTACAGCAAAAGTATTATGCTTCTCTCCTCCAGGGTGTCTGGGCCTACAACTACTGGGATATAGAGAAAAACCTCAAGTCCAATGTTGATAATATCCTTCATCTGCTTGTAGACATTATCGAGGATGAGTTGAAGAAAATAGCTGAACATACACGTGATCTATACAAGTTCAAGAACCCTATCACAGTGTGGGCACCAGAACAGGGCGAGATACAGGCAGAGATTCCACTTCCCATTGAAGTCAAAAGTTTGGATGAAGTTCCTGATATTAGCCCAATTGTGAAGAGAGTTGAGAAAGTTTCACAACAAGTTGCTGCCTACCTTCCTGACCACAGCACATGGAAGACCATTAAAGAGGTAAGATATACACATAAGGATCTGAAACAATTTTTCTTAACATGTCAGATTTCAATTTTGTATACATTTTTGTAAAATTAATATTAGTTTTATTTTCATAAAATCAAAAAGCTCAGACATATTCGAATGAATTGTATACACATATAAACAGTCTCTATATTACCCCGATCCATTGAATTAATTGAATCAGAATTGATGTTATCACAATATAAAAAATTGCATCTGTTCAGTTCTTCACTTAAGAGTTGACCCCAGTGCGGGCAGTCTGATGTTCTATTTTATTACGTCAAACAGAATTAACTTATAACTGAGATGAGCAAGTTATTTAAAGTTAAGCCCCATTTGTGCATAGTTTATTTCTAACCAACTTTTTACAAAAACATGCACACTAAATAATAAGTCATACTATAAAATCTGCAAAATTTTGAATATATTATCAGATTCCAATATTTATAAATGAGGTTCACAAATCAAACTGTAATACAATTTGCATGCACTTTATCAAAACTTTATTTTTGTCCCCAATTTGGTCCCCTCACATTATTAAAGTTAACTGATCAAAACTAATTAGATGTTCATTGCAAATTTGTATATAACTCTTCGTTTACCACTTATTGCCTAGTGTGAGGATATGACTTAATATGTCTAAATATCAGAGTACCTTCTGAATCTGGATAGCTGCTACCTTCTCCGTTGAGGGACGCACAAACATGTTAAAATATGAAAGTGTAAAGCAGTTGATTAATGCAAAATCAGTCCTCTTGGTTTGCTCTCGACCAAGGTGATCATGTCCGAGTTGAACGCGAGCTAATGATGCAAACAAACAAACAAACAAACCACTTATTGGCCATACTTGAATACCTACAAAAATGCTTTGAAGAAAATATTTGAATATATTACTTAGTCGTCTTATGAAAATGAAGTAACACCACTTTATTCAAGTCTTGCAAAGTCATTGCACAAAGAAGTGTGTAATAATAATAATATAGAGCACTTATATAGCGCATTTCCAGGTCAACGACTTGCTCAATGCGCTTTACAATATATTA
>JAUUEB010495101.1:0-10544 GCA_032362205.1 Clione limacina
CACTGGCACACACACACACACACACACTCCCTCTCTCTCCTAATTTAATAAAATTGTGAAATGTTTGCAGATCATCCTCTATTTGACGTCAGCAATAAAAATGAATTGTTATCCTTATATCCTGATTTCTCATCTATCTCACACATTACGCTCTTAAAGAAAAGCATAATTCAAACTCTCTTTCTAATAAATCGTCTTTCTCTCCATTTCTCAATCGCTGTATCACATCCCTCGATTTTAACCTCACTTATGGATAGATCAATCAATTTTATTTCTGCTGTCTTAATCACCCCTAGTTCCCAAACATGCACACTCACGCACACGGCTGCAACACTCACACCTACTTCCTGTCGGATACTTCCGTTTTCCAGCATACATTCAATCCTGGTGCCTTCTCTCGCAGTTTTTATCCTTTAGTGTGTACACAGTAACTAGTAATCATTACTTTATAAATAGTAATATTAAGTGGATTTGTACACTTTTATCTAGCCATGAATAGTTCTTTCGATATCGTAGCTTGGGTCGAGCTTTGAAGCTATTTTTTGCATTGAAATAAAAAGCAAGTAATTCTAAGGGAGCAAATCGCAAACCGCAGTACAAATATATTTAACCGCTCGACAGCCAGGCGCTTTGGCCGAAAAAATAACATTGGACGCAAGGAGATGGTTTGCTAAATCAAGTTAAAACTGGTGATTTATGGATGTAATATATGCATGGCAAACATTACAACAGACTGTATTTATTTATCAGTTGAGATCAGAGAAGATTGCCTACTGAGTGAAATATAATTTAGGAATTATACAAGTTTTTCAGCATGTGGTATAGCGTCATTTTAACTCAGATCTATGAACATCCAGTCTAGATGTACTACTTCAAAGAAGATTACATTTAATTGTCACTCGATAATCGATCACTGTCGTCAGAGATAGGGGGTTGAGATTCGCAGGCTTACGATTGCGCGAAGAAAGGGACAAAAAAGGTTGAAGTAAAATGAAACATTAATTTACTTGGTTATGTTAAATGTTTAATTTATTTCCCTGAGTATAGTTTTTACATTTAAGGACAAGTCGCCATATCATTGACGAATACTTTAGTTGTTAACTTTTTTCCTAAACGCCTTGATATTGATTGGCCAATAATGAGATAAATGGTTGAAGATACAAATATTTACTACTGAATCAGTAATCTAAAGGCTCCTGAAATTGTTGCCCCCCCCCCTCATCTTTGCTCCTGCTCCCACTACCCTGATTCACACATAGGAGATAATTAATTTCCCTGGTGATAAATTCAGTGTTAATGTTCACACAGGAATGGTTACAAGATACATCTCTGTCTTTTGTATTCTTTAATTGATGTATGGATTGAGATGTATTTGGAAATTCGTATAGTTGCTTGTTCAAGGACAGTTTGGTCAGGATGCGGGTTTATCTTTAAGGATTGGTGTCATTTATCATGTCATATAAAAGACCCGGGAGAGAACATTTTCAATGTCATTATGTTGATTTAATCCAAAAATTCATCAAAAAATTATTTAAAATCTAAAACTTAACAACCTGATTGGCTCAAACTTGTCTTCTGAGAACCATCTCGTGTGGTCCGTGTTAACTACAGGCTTGTCTCGCGTTTGGGGTATTCTCTCGTCCTTTATGGTTTTATTGCAACACTAATTGCTTTTGGGTTTGGCGCATTTTATTTCTCTGCTGAAGTGATCGCTAATGCATTTCATATCACAGGCCTTAAAGCTAACGCGAAAGCACATTTATGTGGAAACACATGAAAAGGGAAATATTAAATCGATGGGTGTAGTAAAAACGACACCTCCCTCTCTTAGGGTTATTTTAATCACGAGTGGTTTGTCATCACTTCAAAAGCTATACGTGATCCTTGCACATTATAATCCTTTGATAAAATAAAACTATAAACATTTTTAAGAGAGACAATTGAAATTTATAATCGGCTACTTGCTAGGATCACGAAGCCTTTGATAGCTTTGAAGTAGCACGAATTTCCTTTCAGAACTGTCGAAAATGTTTTGATTTTTACGGAAAGGTAACGATCGCTACTAGGACATAACATTAAGTGTCAATAGGTGTAATCAATCTGTGTCAATCGGTTAAGGTGATTAGCCGTCTGAATGCAAGCTGCTGATTTTTGCATTGTCGGATCATTGATTTCGGAACCTGAAGCGCTATTGTTCAATTTTAAAAGATTATTTAGTAGGCTTAGAAACTATTCAGTATTATATCAAAACCAAGTGTTTGTTATTTCAGGGGTTTTGAATAAATATGACAAATGTGATTTATACGTCGATCTGATTAAGATATACATCTACTTTCCTTGTATATTGGCACCTATACTATGTGTTGTGTTTTTACGTATACGTCGGTCCATCTAGAACAAATCACCCAAGTGATATCATCTAAAAATCATTGCCATTATCTCTTTCGTCGACATGTGTTCTTCTTATCGTCTATATCATTTTCTTTCTTTAGCCAACACCCAGCAACCTCGTATTCTGTTTGTCTAACATTTTGTGTCTCTTTTAAATTTGCTTTCTATGTTATTTATCAATTTCAGATTTTGTCTCTGATGTCTCGCGATCTTATTGATACATTAATGACGTTAATCTAAAAAAAATCAAGATCTTTGTCAGATAAACTGAGACGACATAAATTCTCCATTACCTTATTTTCGATCAAACACAACCACAGAAAGCGACATGTCTGAATGTTTAATCTTGTTTGACAAACTTCTTTTTGTGCAACAGCTTCCTGGTTGCGGTTTGTATCAATCCGCTTCTTTTTAATCACTATTTTTCTCTTTTGACCTTTTTTATTGCACTTTTCTCCCTTCAGCTTTTTTGGTTATTTGTCTGGCATGTCGCTCTTAAACACTGAACAAATATGCTGGACTTGGAATGATTAATCCCATTGATTGCCAAGCTAATATGTGCTGGCAGATTCTTTTAGCGGATTCGTGGACCATTTGAAATTTGAGGCCTGGGATATCTGTTTCTCTTTGTTCGACCATACCCTTAAGGGCCTCTCTGACCACTTCGTGTTTGAATGTAGAACTGAGCGAATCCATTTCCATCACCACGGTTCATAGAATTATGAATCATCAGTCAGTTGTGATCACGATCCTATACTAAGAATTTCATTCGTTTGTCATGGTGGTTACAGGGGTAACTAAATTATATGGTTATAATTTGCTCAATGTACAGAACAAGAATATGTGCCTCTTTATTTCATAGCATATTTAATTCTGATACATTAAATTATATATACAAACTTTTTACTATTTTTCAACCTCGGATTTGTTCTTGTTTTCGGGATAATTAGAAAAAAATAGAAGAGAACAGCTCGTCATTCGGTGACATTTTTCTTACAACACAATTACTGGTAAACATGTGTTAAAACGTGTTTTCTGTGCTCAGTCTTCTTAAATATGATCTTCTAGACACCTTTGTCATAAGTGAATTGCTTCGTTTACATTTTGCAATTTTCGTTTGTTGACAACTCTCTGCCAAAATGAAACACCGATGCCCCTATTAACATCTTGATTTATATGTCGTGTCTCTGATTTTTTAGAAGAATGTAAAACCGATAAGATAAATCTTGCGTAATGTGTCTATGAAATCCTACAGACGAATCCCAGCTAAAACGACAAATATGCATTACCGACACCAGGTATTTATCAGCACTCGTGCCACTTCTCATCATAAATCATAATAATGGGAAGAAATGTACACAGTTCTCTGAGACGTGCATTACAGTTTATCAAGTGCAGGCATCTTATCATAAGATCCGCTCAAACATTTCATTCTTTCTCGTTTCCATTGTGCTGAGCTGATTTATATAAAAAGCGTTGACATAACGTCAGCTTTTTACTATTTCATATAATACACAAATCCACATAGTTGACCTTAGCATGTAAATAATGCAGTACAAATAATGATATACCGAAACGTAATGTACCAAAAATAATGATATACCGCGGCGGAATGTACCAGTCATGACGACGTATGAACATAGACATATTATAATACCCCTATGCGTATGAATACTAGTGGTCTATACAAACGCCAATTCCCATAGGTTTTGTATCATATCGTGACTAGAGTGTTGATACGTTGCCTGTCACTTGTCCTGTCAAGCTCATAAAGGTCTACAAGGGTTTGGTGAAGTCTGGGCCAAAACATCCGTTTGATGAATAATTTCCTGCAGTCAGCAATACTCAGTATAGACGTACATACATACAGATCATTACTCTTTTATATATATATATATATATCACTTGTAAGCTGCTACAGTCACTCTCATTATGCTATTAGTTTTGCGTAACATGAATGTTATGTAGCCATTCGTGACTTTTAGATAATGCAACGTTAGCAGAACGACTTAGGTTTCTTTATCAATTAGACCTAACAGACTAATAAACATAAGCAAACATCAAACACATAATGATCAACCCCTGAGACTGCGGTAGTCTCACATTTTACTAGTAAGACTATTTACTGTTGATCGATTATTTATCCTTAAAAGTATATTGAAACAGTGTTGATATAAAGATATCTAACAGTATACATACATATTATGACTAGAGGCTGTGGTAAACTGGCGGCCCAACATCCATTACGCCAAGAAAAGTCGATATATCGTTCTATCAACGTATATTTCTCTTATAACTTCTGTTTGAATAACAAAAAGGTTGTTTTAAGGTTGTCCTAGACTTTGTCAAAATATTATGAACAACTTCTAAAGGTCGTAAAACGCATGTGTATCATGCGCTACATAAACATTGGTGTTGCCTTGCTACTGTATGTCATATTGTTTATCCATAAAATAAAGAGTTAGTTTGAACTTAGTTTGACCTTAAGGGATGAACTTTTATAAGCAGAGGATAAGAATGAGTCTCAGTTTATATAGGCCTAGGGTCAAATAATGTTTATTGTCATGACATCAATTATATAACATTAAAAACAAACATTAACTCAATAATACTATATGTCTTAAGTTTTATTAAAATGTGAATATAGTTAATGTATATTATGTTCTAATTTCTACCGGTATACTAAATTATAAGTCGTCAAGATCTTGTAAGATCATGCGCTCTGTTAGAACAAGTTTCCAACGAAGTCGTGATTTAGTTTGCTCTTTCTTTAGCAATGTCCATCTAGCCCAGACGTCTGTGATTATTATCTGCTCTTCGCCTTTCCCTGTGAATCATTTGTAAAGACATCATTTCGTGAATATCATGATTACAAGAAGATTTGAAAAGTGGGTCCGTCTCATATTTCACCTCACTTTTTGGATCAATTTGGACATATTGGTCTGGCCTGGAGGATGAATCATCTCAGCACGTGTTGCTGCTAGTCCCCTAAGTACCCAAACAAGGGCTTCAGACCATCTGAACACTCAAACTCCTTCTCTGTCCTGGGATCCAAGGCATCTGACACCATCTTCTCAGCATTATTGAAACGGACAATTTGAATTGCAGGCAATGGCTGCATCAGAATTAATTATGTGGAGCGCTAGTAATTGGCCTTGCTAACGGGATTCCCTCCCTTTTTTCTGTCGTGGCAACCGTTAAGTGTTTGTATTGATGTTGAAGAACATTTGTCTCTGTTGTTTAAAGATGACGAGCGGAAGTGTCGTTGAAGTGGTAAACTGTTGCTTCCTTGGTAAGCCAATGCTGTGACAAGAAGTTTTTTTAAAACACAATTTGAATCATATCTGGCAAATATTTTGTAAACAATGATGCCTTCCGCGTGTATATCAATTTTCTTCCTCATTTCCCTATTTTTCCGTTTTCATCATGTATCAATTATCTCCCCTTTCAAAGTGTTCCAACAAGTTATCGGTGCAGTACTCCATGGACCACGCCATTCAATAGTTCTAATGATTGGATTTTGGAGTGTGGACACTAATTCAGTGTGTCCCATCCGTCCTTTTGGGACACTTCTGTTTTCTCTGGGATTTAGAGAAAATTGAGACTTTTCTGGGCGGATGTGAGAGAATTGGAAGTAATTAGCTCAACGATTCCATGTATTGGAGGATAGTAGTTGAGTCATTCACATTTCACTCTCATCACTTTTATCTTTTAGCACAATAGTTAGTCTCTCGCATGTTAGTATGTTCGTTTTCCTTTTATTTTTTTTTATTGTTAATCTCTTTTTAATTTCGAAAACAATTCTTCTCAAAGTGAAATGGTTAATATGGATTATTCTCAATCTGGGACAAAATTGAAGATTGAGAGAGGGAATCTTGACATGAAAAGGTGGAAATGGAGAAAAAGTCTGGAACAAATGAGATGATACTGAACGTGGGTTAGTGAGAAGAGCAATCATTTGCACAGAATCATTCATATTCATGGGCCGTCTGTTTATATTAATCATTCCCGATTTCCTGCTTTAACCAATTTTCAGAAACACAGAATTCCTTTTCCGTTGAGGTTTAAATGTTGAGATTAATCAGTCATGATGTATGACAAAGGAAATGCCTTTGATTCCCTTAATCGTATTCATAGCTTTAATCATGACCTCCAGTGACCCCTAGTTCAGAGGTACATACATATCTCGTAAATGATGTCAGCTGGGAATTGCATGTCTGTCTCTAACGTTATCAAACTATCTCGTTGAATAGCTATGGGACTAGGTTACGTTATTCAAACACTGCTCACTGATCCGATTGCTGTAATTGTCGTGATGTTACGCCGTTCCTAAAAGATATTATTACATCTAGAAAAGGAATCTATATGCTAATGTGACTAGTGTCGCTGTACGAGGAACCACGATGGACGGAGATAGGGACAGTTTTCAACAATCATTTGTAATCTTAACGTTATAAAATGCATTGAGAGTAGACATACATCGACTAAACGGATAAATGTGATAAGATATCAGCTTGTCTATGTCTTAAGTCTAGTTTAGCAGAGAGTTGTTTTTAACGATCAAATGATAGCTTTAGTATTGTAATGTGTTTATATTTTTGCTTTTGTTTCTGTAACATTTCAACTCGAAGTTGAATTAGCATGAAAATTAGGATGAAAATATCCTTCATTGTTTAAAAATGCATCACATGATATTGTCACTATTTATCAAATGTGTGCTCGGTTACATGTACTATAAGGATTTGAGCAGGAAGTTTTTAGCACAATTATATTTCATTATAATGTATTTAGCTTCTGCAGAGCAAAATGATTATGAATAATTTTCAAGGAGGATTTGCAGGACAATATAGTGTGTGAGTGGGGAATAGAAATAACTTATTTTTCATTTTATATTATACAAAGTATTATGAATAATTTTCAAGGAGGATTTGCAGGACAATATAGTGTGTGACTGGGCAATAGAAATAACTTATTTTTCATTTTATATTATACAAAGTTAAAGTAGAAGTGATGTTTCGATTGAAGTTGTGATTTGTAATTTGTAATCCTCAAGCAATATCATGAACGACATTAACCATTTTTATTTCACCTTCAAATATATTTGAACTTTAAAGTCCATTAACCTCGGCATCACGGCATCTACATGTTTTATTATGGTATATAAAAAGTGAGATAGAGTTTTCTCATTAGATGGCGGATGCATTTTGTGAGCCGTAAATCATGGCGATAAATATATCCTCTAATATTCTAGATATGATCAGAAATCATGAAATATATTGAGGTTTATTTCAGGCCATAAAATGCAGATGCTTTATTATGCAATTATTGATCCGTTCATTCTTTTGCGAATGAATTAATTACGCCATAATCTAGCAGGCTTCAAGACGAGTTATGGTCCTTTCAGCCGCTCTTAGATATATTTGTCCTTAACCCTCTTGACCATGATCATACGATCTTACAACGTTGCAGCACTTAAAGCCAACTAATTGATAATATGAATAAACTGCTGATGATACAACACATTCACGGTATTGTCATACTTAACAGATCATCTTTCCGATAAGCTTTTCTCTCGTTAAATGGAGTATGACATCTTTATCAGTCTACAATGTTATCAATCTCCGCCCCACATGTGGTAGATTTGAGAGTATCAGACGTCAGAATGTTTGAAACCAAAAACCTTCAAGAAAACTCCCAAAAACAATAGACTTTTCATTAAATGTGAATGTAATACACACGTCTGGTGTGTATGTCTGTCTATCTACTTGTTGCTCACACCTCTTTTACAACTTCGGCCATCTGTAAACACATTCGATGACTAACTCACGCATTATTTTCTTGGCACCAAGCTTGCCTTTCATTAGCGTCAAACCTATCCCAGTCAGTTAAATTGCTTAGCCAATAATATTAGTCCTCCTGTGGTAATGTATACTATATAGTAAGACAATAAAAAAAATATTTTTTTAAGACCAAAACTCTGTGACAGAAATATGTTTCAAATATTGTAAGGATTTTAAAGCCTGCTCCTCAAAATGCGATTCAATATGTTCGCCAAATTAATAAGTATGCATTAATTGTTAAAGTTTGATATGAGATTAATTTATATCTGAATGTGTGTCACAGTGACTCTAATACTCAATTAAGCTTTTTTACACTTTGTAGAATCAAAATGTATCATCATCGGCCAATGAGTGCATTATCATTATAATATCAAGACTTGTGTTAATTCAATCTAGCTTTTTTAGCTAAATGCTTGTCTTATGTTGTAATTCAAATTATGTGTTTATATTTTATTACTACTGTTTTTCAAATCTTCTTTTTAACTTTGACAATATTAATTATATATCATACCAGCACAATACATATCTACTGATAGGATAAAAAGTTTGAAAAGAGCCATGATTCATTATCTGTTGTTGTAAGTAGGTTTCTGTCGGTTCTTTCTGGTTCTGTTTACAACAACCAAAAGTAACTAGTTTGAATTCGTAAGTGACGAGTTGTGAATTATGTAGGGATGTTTTATGTTCTCATCAGGAAGACAGGTGTGAAAAAAGCTTGTGATTCCAATAGCATAATATCACCTGGTTGGTGCCATAAGTTGCAGCCTACCTGGTGTCTGTCCAGGCGTGTCTGATGTCGATGCCGTGTGTCTTGTATTTTTGGACCCCGTCGACAATTCAGAATCATGCCCTACGGGTCACTGACGAATCTCGTTAGCAACCGGAAAACTAAAAGATGCAGAAATGATTAGTAATAAATAGCTAAATATGTGCGCAGAGTAAATTTAAAAAACTTACTCTAGTTATCCACAATTATCTTATGTTACTGTCGTAGCTTACATAATCTTAGTGTCAATGAAGAATGCAGTGACTGGTTTCCCTTTATTAGTTCTCTTCGACTGGTAAAACTGATTATTTTTATTATGTATACTTTTAAACTAACGGATACTAATTACTAATGTATATTTTACTTCATGTATTACCTGGTTTTCCAAGAAAACACTTAAAATATCAAATTGTGAGGTATAGGTATCCAATTGGCAGCGAGAGAGAAACAGAGAAAACAGATTGAAAGAGAGGGAGAAAGAGAAAAAATAAAGGTGGCGAGGGGGTGAGAGAGAAACTGGGACGAACTTCACAATATAAACACTTGGATAAAAGCTATCAGTATACCGCCATTCTTTCCTTTAACATAGTATTGTGTGAGGTGTACACATACCAGAATTTATGGAATCTCTACCACTATTTGTGATCATTTATCGCTGCATTCACACATTCTTGGTATAATTTTTTAGTGCTAGGATAAAGTGTTGTTGGTAGATACATCGAACTGTTTTATTTATATCAATGTTTTCTTTTCTTTCAAATGTCCTCTAGTCTCAAAGTAAAATAAAATGTTTTTTCTTGAAAAATTATTGTTTTCAATCATTCTTATATCTCAAATTGCAACGAATTATATTATACATTTTTTCATAAATGCATAGAGACTGTAGAATCGTGTTTATAATATTAAGTATATGTTAGAGGAGGCAATTGCTGATCGAAATGCTAAATCTCTAATTTGTTCTACAAATATTTGCATTTGGTGAAAGAGTGGCATTAAACACACAGATTAAATGGATTACGGAGACAGACTGAGCAGATATCAAACTATCAGAGTGAAAGCTAGCAATTTTTTTCGCCTTATTTAATTTAGTTTAAATTAATTTCTGCTGAAACTTTCATGACGATGTGAAGAAAGAAAAATTGTTGAATTTTAAGAAAAATGGACCAAGATCATTTGAAATTAGAGAAAACTGAACGCATTGATTTCATCCTTTGAATTGTATAACATAGCACAATTCAGTTGGTAAACAGTGCAAAAGTGCATATCAAACATTTCACAATGATATCTGATATTTTTATATTGACCATGAATGTTTTGACATAGTTTCTGTTAAGAGTTCGGGTGTCTTTGAACTTATTTATCTCTTTAATAATGTCTGGATGGATTGCTCAATTGTTTGATTGTTGTTGGAAAAAACATACTTCTAACGATCATAGGGATATTGTACTGATATCCAGCCTTTCATCCAAAACCAAATTAAAAACAGATGCTTTTGTTTAAAAAAGGAGTTCAAAATTAAACTGTGCTGGATTCAATACGGAAGAAAT
>JAUUEB010495112.1:0-10544 GCA_032362205.1 Clione limacina
ACACACACACACACACACACACACACACACACATATATATATATATATATATATACACACACACACACACAAACACACACACACACACACACACACATATATATATATATATATATATACACACACACACACACAATCACACACACACACACACACACACAGGTTTCCTTTTCACATTTCTGATGCGTAAATTCACGTATCTCTATTCACATTTTAAGAAAATCACTATAATTTGTATTTAAACTGTTCGGCTTCTGTTTGGTTTAGAGAAGGAACAAGCACCAAGATACAGATACACGTATTGACCTTCTAACAAGAAAACCAGGTCAAATTCCGTTATCGCATTGAGAAGTAATTCTGATCAGGTATTTCGGGAGACAAATGGCCGGAGTAAAAGCAGCAACATTATCTGACTTCCTCTTTTTATTTTTTATAACAAAACCAATTACAAAACTTTAAGGATATAAGCAATAGGTCTATCCTAAAGATAATTGAATGCTTATGACTTTGGATTCACTTTATTAAAATGTATTTCAAAACGCTCAATTCTGGTTTACAAATCGTAAAATATGCCTTTTCTCCTGCTATCACATAACTATGTCAACCGTAAAAAGGGAAGACCTACTAAAGACAACTGAAACCATTCACTTGTAGATTGATAACAGGGTGGTTACCTAGAAAGTCGAGGAATCTAACCATAACAGGTGAACACTTTTCGCGTAATTTATTCTATCAAACTCAAATATATATATTAAAGCCTTAATTCTGTAGAATATACATGTTGGTCTGAAGATCGATTGATCATCAATACAAATTATTCAAATTAAGCAATAGTGACTGACAAACAAACACATATCTTCATGAGCAAAAACTAATCTAACCTTATTTACGAGTTTGAACTCGAAAGTAACGTACAGAAGAAGTCCAACAAATAAGGACAATTGTAAACAAATGCAGAATCCCCCATTTCCGCCTTATTTTTAAGTAATTTATAATGCGTTCTATCAATAATTTGATGCCTATTAGTCCGTTCGGAGCACTTCGAATGAACGGGATTATATTGTATATATTTGAAGCATTTAAAATTACTATAGACACATATAAATGAGTAAATAAAAATGTGCTACCATAAATCTCATTAGCTTAGCCGTCCTATGAATCATAACTTTGTGGAATATCAGACTATTAAATTAAACTGTATAGCTGATAGTGAAGACAAAGTTGTTTGAACATATAATATATTCTTTTGTTTAAAACCTTCGGTCATTAATCCAAAACTTGAAAACATAAGTACAACATTTCATGACAGAATTGTCCTATCTTGTTAAAATGATAGATGTTTATACAAATTAGTACTATGGATTTTTTTTTGGTTCCAAACATTGTATGGAATTATTTAAATTTTTATGAATAAATGAAAATTATCATTTGTGTTTGATAAATAAAGGATCATCATCATCATCTACAGGACAAATTTATACCATGGATTACAAAAAGAGTTACAGCTGGATAAATATTAAGTTATTACATATTATGAAGACCCTGATGAAGTTTTGTTATAATTTGACATGTATTCAATTCTTTCAAATATTCAGACAGTACAGAAAAAGTTGTATTAAATTACCAATGAATATTTCAGTCATTGAAAATGTTCATTGTAAGTGATTTGTTGGCGGCCATTTTGGATTTGGCAACCATATTGGATTTTATTTTTGGTCCACATGCATTTTTCTCAAACAGTACCATACAAAGATCATTTGTGCCAAGTTTCATGCGTCTTTCCACAACTAATTAATTGCTGTATGGTTGGTGTTCCTCACAAAACCAAGGAGTCATTGGGTACCAGCATGTTATATCATACCACTTACACATTTGCTCTCTCTGTTGCAGAGAACTTAAATCAGCTCTGTTAATGGTCAAACTGCTGAATTAGAGGTGAACATTAGTTAGAAAAAAATATTGTCTTAAAATTAAAGTATCAGTGATCATTACAGTTTACACAGTCTATTTGAAAGAATTTGCGTAGGGCCTATTGAGCCATTTTTTTTCATTGGTCAACCACAAATTGTACCAACTTATCTTCTTAATAAAAGCCACATTCATATATTACAGCAACATTCAAGTTCCACTGTATTATAAGGTCTGAAAATCTGCTTTGTTTTCAAGTTATCCATAGTTTTTTTTAGTTCGGTTAACTCTTCTCACTAATGCCATGCCTTGTTAATAAGGCATGTGGGGCAATTATGATGTGACTTTAGATTGTTGTGCATATTAGTAGGAGTGCATCTTGCAACCATGGCTTTGTTTTGTTTTAGTCGAGAAAATTTCTTCTCACAAAAAGGTATGTGGTCTTATCAAAGATCATCAAAGGAAAAACCTGCAAAAAAGATTGGATTGCTTATCAATTAATTCCCAATAAATAATTTGAAGACATATTTTCTAAGCAATATGCATCATACATAGTTTATTGAATTGAGAAATCAACAGTTATTTAAAATAACAACAAAATAATCTGACAATTAAATGCAGGGTCAATATTTAGGTAACTACCAACACTTAGGGTAGTAATTCAAGGTTCCAGTAACCTTTCGTAAAAAAAAAATTGTCTGATCTTGTTTAGTGTTTTGGCAGGACCGAATCACAACACTCTGCTTCAAATCTTATATTGAAGGATATAATTCATCCGGAAACCATTACCCATTATCAATTAGTAAAGATAGAGAGGTCTTCTAGAAAGGTTACAGGTGAAAATCTTTGAGCTGCTAATTTCAGGACAAAAACAAAATTGGGTAAAAAATGACAGCTTGAACAAAATCATACGCAGGTGTTCAGTTGGGTTGGATGCTTGACAGAGGGCAGCTTACCAAGGTTTGACTGTATCTTCTAATTTAAAAAATGACATGACATCCGCTATCAACAAGTCTTGAAGACTATTGTCAGCTACCCAGTCAGTTCAAGTATTCATAGGAGAAAAATGTAATCAATTTACTTGATACCTAAATTGATATAAATTACAAAATACTTCACAAAATCTTTGTCTATATCACAAATCAGCGTTGAGCAATTCTTCAAGATCATTATCAAAATCGACATCTTCAACCAAACTCCTTTGAGAAGACAGAGAGAGGAAGTTGGGATGAATAGAAGCTGCCTTACTTTGTGTTGCTCTCAATAGCCATGGAGCTGTTTTCAGTTTGTCTTTAGATCCCAGCTCTTTAGGTCTGGAGACAGTTGAAGACTGTGAGAAACATGACCCAGAGGACAGAAGCGTATCACTCTTTTGGTTTTTGCACAGTGTTGTAGGAATTTGCTTAGGATTTGTTATAAAGCAATCTTTGTGAATGTCACTTTCTTTGCTAGATCCATTGAAATAATCACTTTTGAAGCTGCTGTGTTGTTGAGATGATTCTTCACAATTTACTAATTGTTGCGGCGAAGATCCAGGTCTTAAGGAATTACTGGACAAGCGTTTTTCTTTGTTATATGTGTTGATAGTAGTAGGTGTTAAGCCTATTGGCATCATAGGTACATTCGGTGTATTCTGGGAATAGTCACCATGACTACTTTGACTAAGGAGCATCTGATCTCTTGATTGTGGAGGGACAGGGGGGACCACACTGTTGACTTTTTTCAACTTTGTGAAAGTGAACTTCTTAAATGTCTGTTTCTCTACAGCTACAGGCTTTTGTGACAATGCCACGGATGATGCAAGTGAAACCTGAGAAGAAAGACTTTGATTGAGTAGAGAATTACTATGAGCTGACCCGTAAAGTTCCTGGGAACCTGACAATAAGGGTTGTATCACATCTTGCGTTTTTAGTGGTGAATAACTAATAAATGAATCACATTTTTCATTTTGGGACTCATTTACATTGAAATCCACAGCAGTAGTCTCCACTGGTTCAGGGTTCTTTGTGGAGATTAAGGCTTTCTTAGAGGTTAGAGAAGGATTCACTTTTTGAGCAGTGAGCTTACAGTTATTAGTAGTCTTTTTAAATTTAAATTTTGAAAAGAAGTTTGACAGCAAAACTGAGTCCTTACAGGAGTTATCCTCCTTGGTGTCAATAGACGCACTCATATCATTTTCAACATCATCTTTTTTATTCTCAATTATCACAGCCTTTTTCTGGTTAGGACCAACAGCTTCTTGAACTGTATCTATGAACGATGAACTATCCACAGACTCCTTACTGGCTACACACTTTTCAACTTGAGAGAAGTCTTTGTCGCTTCTTTGAATCTCTATAGCATTGCCATCAATATCATTGTTAGCGTCTTGACTATCGAGTTTAGAATCAGTGGATACATTGAAATAAGAAGAATTTCCATCAACCTCATCGAGATTGTTCTTACTAGTGTCAGTATCAGTTTCATCGTGACTGCTGAAAGAAAACTGTTTTAACTTTTGAAGTGTTGAGAGAGAAACTGTTTTCCTTTTACTACTCACGTTAGACACAAAATTTTCCTTTTCTCTCACAAATCCAACTTCAACTCTGCTACTCTTACTCAACTTCTTTTCACCATTATTTGTTATCCTTAAAGGCTCTTCTCCATTAAAAGCACATTGTTTCTTAGAACTTTCAGATTTTGTTTCTTTAACTTTATTTCTGCATTTCTTTTTCTTAGATTGGGATTCTTCATTATCTGAGGATTGTCTGTCAATTTTCCGCTTTTGTTTCTTTGTTTCCAAAGTCTGATGAGAATCTTGCTCATTTTCACAATTATTGTCTTTAGACTTTTCTGAATTAACTAATCTATTATCTAGATCTATATGGTCAGTCTCAAAGTCACTCTCTCCATCATGACTGTTGAACTCAATATCACATGTTAGTTCTGCAGACTCAGCTGAGCTGTTATCACATTTTCTCTTTCGTTTTGACTTGTTTTTGTTTCCCTTTGACACTTTATTACTGTGTTCTGACAATTTGGCAATATCTTTTTTCTCTATAACCTTTGATTTTTTGGCCTTGCGATAACCATCTTTGCTGACAACCAATCTTCCAGCTCTTTCTAAAGCTTTCTCTGTAAACAGATTTGGAGTGTCTACATTTTGCCTTAGTTTTCCTTTGTCTTCAATCAGTTTAAGTCTGTGCCCTATCATCGAGCTGATACAATCCTTTGAGCTATCATCACTCTGACAAGATGTCTTTGTTATTGGAGCTTTGCCTTCATTTGAATGTAAATTTGTCCTTTGTTTTAACGGATCTTTAATTGTGTCTGTCGAGTCTAGCATACTCATCAAAGCTGATTTCTCAAGGCTGTCTTCCGCCAAGTTAATATCAAGGTCATCATAATCTAGGTCAAGTGAATGGTCTTCAGGAACACAGTTTGCAAATAAAGAACTTTGACCTTTCACTCCTGGAGGAAGGACTTTTGAGGAGGAATTAAAAAGCCCAGGCTTGTCCCTGTGCTTTGTTATATGACTGATATTGTCTTCCTGAGTTTCCATAGAACTTTGAGTTTCACCAACTATTGCTTCATCAATGTTGGAAACATTCAGAGAAGACATGATCTCTCTACCATCATGTTGCTTGATTGGTGTGCTTTGTCTGACTAGATCATTGCTGAGCTGAGATGATTTATTCATATTTGGACATATCTTTGTTTGATTGGCTGTTGCTTTGTCAGATTTGTTTACTGAATTTTTACGTTGGTTGGCTTTTGTATTAATATCTGGTGAATCAGTGCTCTCTGTATTAATTTTTCTGGATAAATTCTGTTTTTTTAATATGCCACGCTTTCCAGCTGTTGATGTGACACTGCTTGTACCAGATTGAGCAATGCTCTCTCCCATTTTTGTTTCATCAATTAGGTTAACCTCTACGGGGAGATTATGTGAGGATGAGGTTCTCTGAGATGACTGTTGATCTGCATGTTGTGTTTGAGAAGCAGGTCTTTGTTGCTGAGTATGTAAGCGTTGTTGTTGTAGCCTGTTGACTTTGATCTGTTTCCAGTGTTTCAACTCTATTTCCAATATATCTCCAAGGCCAAGTCTGTTAAGAACCAGCTCCGCTGTAAAACAAAAGAAAACCTTTTGTCAGTTAAATTCAATTTACAGCCTTTGAATAATGTGAAATTCTCATTTCAGTGAAGGACAAATTGAATAAATCAAAATGTACTTCTTATAGGTTTTAATTAAAGGGGTTTCGTTTTCAAAATCATTATGACTATTTTATATGTTACATATGGGTGACATAGACTGTCCTATGTCAATTTTATAATCTTTTCAAGAGAGACAAAAACGTTTTTTATTCAAACTCCAGTCAAAGCTTAAGACATAATTTCTGGTTATAAGGAGTATGCTAAAAAAGTAAGAATTTTAAGAGAATTTGTTCTTTTGACTGTTGCTAAGGCAAGTTTAAGTCGTCACTAGTAAGTGAATGTACTTTAGTACCACTTTGACACATACTATTATCCTATTAATGGACCCCGTTCAAATCTCCTAATATTAAAGAAGCAAAATTGGGGTCATAGCGAGGCTGGTTGTTCTAGTTTTTTTTAATATAAGACCAAATAGAAAAGGGGAAACAATCTAGCTTTTTCTTACTATTTTCTGGATTACTTTCCTTTACATGAAAAACATGCATAGCATATATTGTGCACAAACTCTGTTTGAGGCTACAGTGGTAGAGGGAGTGTCCTTAACACCACTGATGGTAGACACATTTGAAAATGCAAATGGTGACCAATCAGTTTTATTATTATTATCTTCATGTCTTGTTACATGATGCCTATGTGTAAAATGCATAACCCTATACAAAAGGTCTTTGTGACCTTCCTTCTACACATCCTACACAAAAACACCAAAAGCTTTTTGTTTAATTCTGTATTTAAAACATCAGCTTGAAGGTAAGTATTTTAACACTCAAGCCATGTAATTTACATCTTTTAGACAATTGTATAAATCACAAATTTTGTATTCAAAACCAAAGAAACTGAAGAGTTATATTGACATAATGGTTTTCTTGTCATATTCCTCTTTTTCAAGCACGTATACAAAAATATTCAACTATCTGCTAATTCAAACCGATAAACATTCAAATGAAACTGACAAGTTTGAAAACTCAGACAGGGTTGTGTACTCACAAGCCTGTTTGAATTTGAATGGATGTTTGAATTGGAAATGATGTTTGAATCAGAATGGATGTTTGAATTGGAATGGATGTTTGAATTGAATTGGAATGGATGTTTGAATTTGAATGGATGTTTAAATTGGAATGGATGTTTGAATCAGAATGGATGTTTGAATCGTTAAAGCTTTGAACTAAAAACTTATCATCAAAAGAAGACAACCAACCTTGAAGAAGATATTCTTCATCAGCATCTCCTGGGAATGATGTGTGTAAAGTGTTCACTCCTCCTAGCAGAGCAGCTCCCTGAAAAATATTAGGTTACCATAAGAACTCTTTTTTCATGTTCTTTATGTCCCTGTGTCTAAACTAAGAACTGTTTCAAGGAAATAATTCTCCCTGACTGGCCCCAAAGATTACAATAAACATACTGGCTATAAGAGCAGTGAATGACAGGGTGAAATTCAATCATCACACTTTCTGTCACTGCTACTAAATCATTGACACTCATTAAACCCAAGCCAGGGTTGTGCCTTACTTAGAATAAGCAAATGTCTGAAGAAACTTGGTTCAATCTTTAAAGTGCAATCACAATGCAAGTTACCCAAAGGCATAAATCTTATATTTTTACTTTTTTAAGATGGATTTTAACTTGTACTGTAAGAAATTCTTGTTACATACAATTGATAGTTTGATCAGACACTCACCATTAAAAGGTTCCACTTGTTGCTAATTTCAAAACAAAACAAAAATTCACATCAAGACATTTTCATGAACAAATGGAACAAAAATGAAGTCACTTGATGACAAATGGAGCAATAATGGTTCTATAAGCCTGATATGTGAAAAGCAAACAGCCTTGGAACTTTTGTGAACAGTAAGCTCTTAACACACACAAATCTTTATAGTTACAATTAATAAAGTAAAATGTTGGAGGAAAAGAAATGAGTAAAAACATATTTTGATAAGAGACCCCTAATCATCTTTAAAAGGCAATATCTCAACACTTAAAAGTGTGTCCAATTGTGACTTATGCTGGGTAGGACTAACCTGCATGCTAGACTCCATCATAGTAACAGCGACAACGGCATCCTGTACAGTTACTGTCTCACGGAACATCAGCCGAGCATGAGCTGGAGGCAAGCAACATATAACGATAAACAATACTGCCATAAGGGGAGAAACTAGCAGTCTTTAAAATCATGCATTGTTTACAATTCTCCTTTTTTTTATCAAACAAGTTTAAGCTCCTTAATGGGAGAGTAGAGATAGTAACAACAGCTTACAATTCTAGTATTCATTCATATATGATTCAGATTCTTCAGGTTCTTCGGGTTATTAGTCTACATCAATATGGCTCTAGGCCAGGTGATAAAACAAGAAATCTGTGAGGAGTAGTATTGGTAAAGTTAAAATAATGGTTTTGCTGTAAATCCAGTAAGTAAAATACGAGGAAATGGAAAATTGTTACATCCAATGAGATCTTGATTATCATGGGAGACTTCAATGCTAAGGTTGGGAAAGGAAGTAACAAACATATTATGGGTGGTCACGGACTGGGTCCAGGGAATGTCAGAGGTGAAAGACTCATCAACTTGTGCGTGCATAGCAAACACATTCTTCCAATTCCTAGATCATAGAACATATACATGGACAAGCCCAGGAGACATTAGAAGAAACCAAATCGATTACATCATGATCAGAAACAGATTCAAGAATGGAATAAAACAGTGCAAAGCGTACCCTGGATCTGACATAGGATCTAACCACAACCCTGTGGTAGCGAAGATCATAGTCAGACTGAATCAAATGAGACATGCTCAAAGAAAGTCCCAGAGTTGACCTTGGCACACTAAAGACTGACTACAAAGATGTTTATTCTGTCGAGGTAGCAAATCGCTATGATGTTCTCCTCACGGAAAGTGACCCAGTAAAAAAATCATAACAAAAGAAGAGGAGATTGCATCAGACTGGAACATTCTAAAAGAAAGCGTACTATATGGTAATGTAAACGCACCAAAAGTAGAACGTAGAGCCAAAAAAACGTGGATGAAAGAAGAAATCTTAAACCTAATGGAAGAAAAAAAATCCATGAAGGACACATACCTAAGAAGATACAAAAGTATTGACAAGGACATTAAGAATAAATGTCGTCAAACTAAGGAGGAATGACTGACAAACAAATGTGCTCAAATAGAACTCCTACATGCCAAGAACCCTAGTAAGAACCAAAACTCAGAATTTGTAATATATAGGTATGTTAAGCGTATAGGCTTTCAGCAAGAGAAAAGAAAGTGTAAAGAATTTAAGTCACTGAATAGGTCTTATCTTAAGATTAATTTTGAATGACTAGTTGAATAATTCACCAGATATTTCCCTCCTATATTCAAATTTTTCTCATATTTATCCCCTTGTCTATTTACCATCAACACATCTAGATATTTACCTTCTGGTTTTAAAAGAGTGACTGTCTAGATATTTACTTCCAAGTTGTATACGATTTATCGCCTAGATATTTACCTCCAAGTTGTATAAAATTTACCGTCAAGATATTTAGCTCCAACTTGTATAAGATTTATTGTCTTCTTTGTCTTCAGTTTGATAAACACGTCACCATTAGACATCAACAAATGACGTCTGATCAAGATGCGGGGAGTTTTTTGTATTTCCTTTATTTGTATTCACGTCCAATATTATCTAACATATTTAAAACCACATTATTCTTGAGAGTTTACTGTTGGAAAGAATTGGCATGACTATCTCGATTGTATTATCTGCCTATATGACGTAGAGGATGTCTTGTGCCCCGTGATGATCCCGATAAGTGTTGAAACAGACGTAAACACACCTCCTGGTGACCATATGTCTCGCCCTTCACTTGTAGTGCACATCTGGCGTATTATCTTTTACTGAAGATAGAACGTCGGTGAGTTAAAAGCAAAATTTACTATTTTCAACTTTTCGTTACTTTTGGCGAATGAAGGTTAAGAATCTTGTGGTAAATGGTTTCTAGTTCTTTACTTGCAAAGCCATCGTCATTGTATAATCTTCCTCTGTCTGACGTAGAGGATGTCTCGCGATCCATGATACGCCCGATAAGTGATGAAAATGACGTAAATACACACCCTTGTGACGTTATGTCTCGCTAATGCACCTGAACTTCACGTAAGTGTATTATCGGTTGTTGACGACAGCATGTGGATTAGTTAAAAAGAAAATTTCATTTCATTTACATGGATACTCTTTTCAATTTTGGGTAAGATTGGACGTATGAAGTTTATGGGTCTTATGGTAAACGGTTTCTACTTCTTTGCATGCCCCCAGAACTCCTCAAAAGATATGCATCTTTTATAAATAGGAAGTTTAGCGGCAATGATCAAAACTTTGAAATCTGGGTCTTTAATTATTAAAGAATAACATTTCATATAAAATTATCTGTTTCTAGATTGATATATGTGTGTGGCTCTATGACCA
>JAUUEB010495123.1:0-10543 GCA_032362205.1 Clione limacina
TGACTGATAAGAGATGTTACTTGTTGATGATACAGAAATGGTAGTGGTGCCAATGTGTGATTGCTATGACTGATAAGCAGAGCAACGTGTCTAAAGCTGCCAAGTCAATCAGCAGCACTATATATCGGAGTTGAGTAATTATAATTTATGAAAATATGTCTAATCAGTGATGCATAAGATGCCAAATGTCGAAAGCCCTTATTCAAGACACTTGCTCTATATAATATACTAATTGTTAGAGACACAGATTCTATATATTACACTGATCATCGTACTGTCGTTTGACATATAAGAGATTCTTCCAAGTCAAGTTCACACATTACTTATATGCTGATCTTTAGTTAATCATGTGTTTTATTAACAAGAGTTAAGGAATCAGAACACTGTCTTTATTTCATTTGTCATTAATTAGTAGTAATTAGTTTGGCAATAATTTTGTATTTCGTTGTTTATACATTACTTATTGACACAATGAATGTTTGTTTCTTTGCTTACAAATCCACTTGGTCTTTGCTAGGTCCCCAATTACTTACTTGCATGGTGCCACTAAAAAATTGTTGGTTTGGCCACATAGAGAACAAGTTTTGAGACTGCTGACTAGAGATTGTTGAGATTGATATACAGGTGTTAGCAAGAATATCTTTTTGAGAAATATCTCATTTCTAGCTTTCTAAAAAAACTTCCATTATTTAAAACTAGTGACATCATCAAAATGCAAAATCTTTTATCCTATTGTCTATATACAGTAAGCCCACTGAAAAATAGAAAAAACAAGTTCCTATTGGATGTTCAATCTTTGATCAAATAGAAATAAACATTTATTAGAATGTAACTAACCCAACAGAGTTTGGCCTTGACTTTACATCTAACACATCATCATCGCCTTGTGGGGGCGTGAGGACAACAGTCTCCAGATTCTGTGGGTAAAAATCATCCATAATATAAAATAACCTGTAATACAGATGTGATGATAATGTATATTTTTCAGGTGCTTCGTTGTGACATAAAAAATACATTTTAACTCATTGGTCTAGAAGATGGGACACATGCATCTATGCAACGCACAATATTTGATGGAGAGAAAATTAATATTATTTATAAGGTCACTGCATACTACCTCCATTTACATAAAGAGGAGAATAAAAAAAATTGTATACCAAATATACTAGGTTATGGCTGTACACAGGGATGGTTTAAAATCCTATTAAATTGCATTTCAAGACAATATTCCACTCTAGGGAAAATGGCAGGACATAGGCAAATTTGGCATAAGGAGACTGTATAAAGGATATTAAATATAAAACAAACATACAAAGTACATCAAGGTAAGAAATTACATTTTTCAAGTACACAACAACTTAAAGAATGTAAATTCTGTTAAGAGAATAAACGATTAGCTCTTAGTTTCCCTGATTGAATTTCACCATATTAACTCTCCAGCCCAAGAAAATCCTTACCAGTTCCTTGATGTCTGCAAATTCAATGGTTGCCATAGCAAGAATCTCTTCAAACTGTCCATAGTGCACAGCAACACGCAGGTTGTCAGGTTCTGGGGGAGGTTTCTCACCAAATACCACAATGCCTTCTCTCACCTCCTCTGGGAGTGGGATCTCAAACTCATGGAATCTGATCATGACAATATCAATATGAATACATATATTCAAGATGCAAGACACTGACCTTGTTCTTAAAATCATTAAAAAAGAATTGCAGACAGACAGTTTAACAACAGTAAATAAAGATAATATAATCATATAATCTAATAATAGTAGATTAAAAAATTTACCAACAAGTAAAGTTGGAAGCTCATCAGGAGCTTTCGGCAATTATCCTATCACCTTCTTCAAGCTAAAATGTTTGTCACATAATCGGTTGATGACGATTAGTCAACTAGGCAATGTCGCACTCTCCCTCGGTTGAGTCTATCTTTTTGGTTATGGATGGCTTCTGCCACTCCTCGTCTGAACCAGTCAGACTCTCTGTGAAGGACTGAGACTGAGTCTTCATCAATGCTGTGCTGATTGTAGTTGGCATGATGACCGACTGGGGAGGAGATGTGGCGATGCTCATCCACACTAGTCTTCAGTCTCCTCTCTATTTCTCTGACATAGGAGGAGGGGCAGTTGTTGCATTTGATTTTGTAGACTACACCAGACTGCTCCAGCCTCCTCCGTTTGCCCTTAAGGTGCACAATTTATAATCTACGTCTCAAAGCTCTTCAATCATAACCTTGACACACCAAACAGAGACTCATTTTATAGCTTTGAGACAGAGGTCTTTTAGACTCCATAACCATCAAAATCTTAAAATATGTTCATTGTCTAATCCAGGTACCCATTAACCCCTTGATCAATTCTTGTGATATAACTTGAACCAAGCACTATTTGTTCCTGGGCCTGGCAGCTTTAACTTAGCTAGACCAGTGAGAATGAATGATGACTGATAAGGAAAATATAGTCTAGAAAAGTATGACCATGAAAGTAAGACATCATGTGAAAAGAGCAAAGGAAGTAACACTGTTTTGCAATGACCCATAGTCATAATCATAATTAACTGGCATTGTCATATGTGCTTGACCTAAACAAGGAAGGATATAACACTAACAGTAAGATGTTAGATGTATTTTTCTTTATTAAACTTACCTTTTGTCTTTGACTTTGCCTTTGTTTGACCCTTGGTCTGACTGTGATGCTAAAAAAAGAGAAACAAAAAGAAAGAAAGAAACATAAATTTTTGCCATGCCCATACGATTTATTTCAAATTATGATACCCATTTTTCCTCAAATACCATTAACTTGTTTCCAAAATATCATGGTTACAGAATGAACACATATGTTTTATCTATGCTTTTTCTCTATGAATAAGAAAATTAAAAAAAACTGTTGACATAGTTATATCAAGAAATATTTTACTACAGTATACAAACTAGAGATAAACATTGTATTGAACTTTTGGCAAAAAGATAAATAATAAGATTTTGAAAGGGAAAGAGAAAAAAACAATTTTACAAAAAATACAGAAATAAAAAAAAGGACAGACCATCAATGTTTGCCCTGTCATCTCCCTTTTTGGCGGCTTGAGGTCGCTTGCCTGAGGTCACCTCTGGGGTTTCTGTGTCTTGTGACTAAAAAGAAGAAAAAAATCAGATTGTAGTTAACAATGAATTATAGGATTCATCAAAGATGATCTTGGGGTGCTGAAACAAGATGTGTAAATGACTTAGTCTGATGAAGCGGTCAAGATGGCTGCAGGCGTCACTTTGTCACAGAGGTAAATTGATTGTATATAAACGTATAGGGTTTAAAGTTTTAACATCTTTATAACATTAGGTAGGTTATATTAGTGACAGAAATTGTAATGTAGGCTGATCTGGAGTTTCTTAACATTTTTTTCTTATCCTTGGGTCCAAACCCTATTGCTTCTCTGCATTTCAATTTTTTTTCCTCTAAAAAATACAATCAATGAAATACATTCATTTTCTTTCTTTATGCTTTATAAGTAAGTACCTTTTCATCAAAATTATTGTAAATGTATACAATGATAATGAAGAAAAGAGACTATATTTATTGTTATAAAAAAGAATGATTTAAAAAATGAATGTGGATCATATTTCATTCATATCATCACAAATAACTAGCTTTTTATTTATGAAGGTTACTAACCAAACAGGGTCAAAAATAGATAGGAACGGGCATTGGGATAAACAAGAACACAACAAGAATCATGATAACATATCAGCAAGGAGCAAATGCTAGTGGACCATTTAGAGAGTTGCATTATGCTATGAAATGATTAAGACTCATTGTTATGTGGGGTGGCAAGGTTTTCCCAAGTCCTGCCCTCAAGAAGAGGCTGAATTCAATTTGCTGGTAGTTTTAGTTGAATTCTCATTTGTATGCTCAAAAGATAAAAAGGGCTCAAAGTCACTGAGATATGATATAAACAAAATTGGCAATACCAATTGTAACAAGGGTAAAAGCCTTCATACTAGGAGAAATATCCATGTAAATATAGAGTATGTGTGCAAATACTTGATTGTACCATTTAATGACAATTACATTATTTAGCACTTTCTCACACTTGTAATCTTGCTTGAAGAGCTTTACAAATAATATTCCCCAAACAGACCTAATGAAGACATAATATATTCTAGGCTTCCTAAAAAAGTATACAAGGGATGTTGCCTGTTAGGTGATTTTACATAGCAATCTTACAATAACATTCACTGCCTATAGTCTGGTTACCAATTTACACCTAAGTAGTGTTTGGAAATGTTTGTAAAATGTCTTTCCAAAGGAAAAGCTCAGGCCGTTGAAAGAATCAAACAAGGTACTTCTTGTTCCCAGTCCAGCAGCCTAATTCTTGAACATGACGCCACACATCAAATAAAGACATACACTGCATAAACATTGATCAACTGTATCATGCAAAAAAGCTGAAGAGAGAAATGACATTTTCCCGACTCCCCCAACACATTTACCAAAATCCTTGATTTTGTACGCCAAATGGTCTTTTGTGAAACATTTTTACTTTGCTATTTTACGTTTCTAGATTGTGCCCTTTTCCCGCCCAACTGATTCACAATGGAGTGTTTTGCACATTACCTCTTCATCTAGTGGGGTGTCCAGGATTGGGGTTTTGAACATGTTTCCATCATAAGCGAGTGAACACTTGAGGTCAGTTTTGTCTAGACCCACAGGGCAGAAAATGCGAATGAAGAGTGAGCGGTCGAAGTCAGGCTGCCCTGTCCAGGCACCAGCATCTCTCATAGGAGGCTTGATAGTCATTGGTCGAGCAAAGGAATCCTCAAACCTCACTTTCTATTTGGATGAGTTAAAAAGAGTTTTATTTTTTCATTAACAAAGCAACAAGTCATGAATAAGTAACAGCTTACATATTTCAATCAACTTATTTGCTCATATCAGTGATATTGTAACAACATTTCTATCCAAACTGCCACACATAGTATTTAAGGTCAAGCAAACATCATGCCAATAAACATGATATTCATACTTTTGGTTAAAACACAGTTGACACTAATTTTGTTTCACTGTATTCCACAAACATATTGGTCAAGCGCTGTAATGTTGGTATACATACGTTAATTTTGACTGTTTATCTTAAAAAGCTAAGATTGCAACGTCAAATTTATACATATCTGGGGCAGTATCCCTGTTTGTGTTGCTGGGAGACCAAGTATGAACGTCAATGCACTGATATAATTAAGTTTTTATCTTGCTATAGCAATATTTTCTTAGAATCATTAAACTAGTGATTAAAATGGGTTTTTTTAATTTTAGTAATAAAGTATGAGCTGTGTTGTAATTAGATTTATTTAATATTACCATTTGATAAAAACCTTCAATGATAAAATTGCCATGACATTTGCGGATGTGTAAAATCTCAATTGATCATTTGGAACTTTCATATTTTGACTTCACTCAGTTAAACTGTTTCTTAATATTCAATTTTCAAGATGTGTAATGAGTAAGGACATCAATCTAAAGAAACATGAACACTCTATTCCAATAAAACGACACAGCAGCTTTTGACCAATATGTTTGTGAGATACATTGATACAAATGAGTGTATACTTTCTTTTGACCAACCATCTTTATCTGAGGAGTCCAATGTGAAACCTACAATGACCAACTTTCACAACAGTTCAAATACTAACTATTTTATCAGAAAACAAACTGTAAAAGAATCTAAATTTCTACATATCTGTAGAAAAACTCCCAAGAGTGAAAAACTCAATACCATCCTTCAACCATGACATGTCAGGCAACTGCTTGCATGCAAAACATGATAAATCGATTTTCTAAAAATTACAGGTGTTTTTATTATCTGGATGTGTTAATAGGTAATATAAATTTAATGAATGTTATTGGGAAATAAGCATGCAAACTTATTGAAATAATTAAGGAGCTATCGAGTTCATTATTTCAATTAAGTTCAAGTGCTTGTTTCCCAATAACATTCATTAAAACTATTATTATACCTCTTTTTGATAAAATAAACAAATTTCCACTGCAAAAAGAAGAAAACCATTGAACATATTTGACAACGGCTGACCTTCAGCCATGACCCAGGTAACACACCAGACCTCACTCATTGTCTGCAGCGCTGACAAATCTATATCATCATCATCCATGTTTATAGTCTTTTTCCATGCTGCATGGGTTTGACTTTACATTGAAATAAGGGTTCTCCATGTGTCACGGTCCAGGGCGTGTCTCACTTGTAGCCTCTTGGCTTTTAGATTTTCTCCGATGACTTCACACCACAATTTTTGGGGTCAGCCTTTTCCTGGGTTCCCAGGGACCATTAGGGCTTGAATCTTCCTGAGCCAGCTGTCTGTCTGCCTTCTCTGAATGTGTCCGAACCAGCGCAGCCTGCCACACCGCAGGAGAACAGAAATTGGGGTTACTCCCATCCTTGCCCCTTAGCTCCCTACTTGGCTGTTCCTTTGAGCAAAGGCCACAAATCATTGACATCTCATTCCTGTGGAGCCTATCTTCATTGTCTGACAAGGAGGGCCAGGTCTCACTTCCATATAGTAGGACGGTCTGCACACAGGCCCTATATATCTTGTCCTTCACTTTCAGTGAAGTTGCCCTCAAACCAAGCAGGGGAAGGAGGTCTCTAAATTTCTTCCAGCCACAGCCTACTCTTTTGATTGAGCTAGATTCTGCTCCACCAACCGCATCTAGCATGTTTCCGAGGTAACAGAACTTGTCCACCACTTTGAGGTTGCGTAGCGATACGATAAGCTTAAAAACAAGTTTAAATATCTGATCTGTGCATTAAGTACTCAGGATCCGTGTTAGCTCAGTCGGTAACTAGGGCTATGAATACTAAAGAGAATGGACAGAGGTTGTGTTGTTTTTTTTAAATTGCCTAAAAAATAAGGTTTCTACTCCTGTTTATCCAACACTCTGAAATTGGTATGAACTAATTTGACAATGATTAAATATAATTTCCGCTTTCTTTGTTGTAGCTCATCACAAACCGAGTTGGTAACTGCATGCGCAAAGCATCATGCTATCCACAAGTTATAAGAATATAATGACAGGTATGTATACATATAATTATATAGAGAAATACAATCTAGGGGTATATGTGACAGGTAGAACATGCAATTAAAATATCAAATATAAAGTTTTTCCAATAATATGGGATTAATCCAAGGATCAAACTCATAATGTTCTGCACACAGCATAACCAAACAAAATGTTGTTGATACTATATCATGCTCTATAATAATTTGAATAATAATAATAATAATAATAATAATAATAATAATAATAATAATAATAATAATAATGATAATAATAATAATAATAATAATAATAATAATAATAATAATAATAATAATAATAATAATAATGAGAAGAAGAAGAATAAGAAGGAGAACGAGAAGAAGAACGAGAAGAAGAAGAATGGAGTTAATTCATATATCACCTAATCCAAATTGGGACTTGGCACTTTACATATTAAAAAGTTTCATGCACAAAAGATCCAAAACAGCCACGCTAAACTTTATATGTTACTTAAAGTTGACAAACAGTAATTTTAATATAGATAAAAAGATATGAAGGTAACTTGTATAGAGTTTAGCCCATTAAATGGCTATAGACGCCCTACAGCTGCATCACATTTAAACATGATAGGAATACAGTACAAAAAGGCAATACAATATAATGACTACATTTTAAAGAGATCAGTACTAAATGTACCGACAGTCAATACAATACATAGTGAAATAATTCACACTTACATAAGATACACCAATACATACCTTAACCTTTTGACTCCGTAATTTTTTCTGTGATCAAACAGATTTTATTACCTTAACAACTTATAAAATGTCCTTTTTCTTTTATCAACCTCTCATTTTCAACTTTGGAAGTGAATGTAATTACTTATGTAATGTAAGTAGACTTGACTCTAACTGACTTGAATGACTCATTCTAAATTAACTACGTTTCTTAAGTTGAGTTATTCATTTTTTAACAAACGAGGATACACATTTCAATAATTATTAGTCGGGGGAATGAGAGGTTTCTCTTCACCCCCCATGACTCAACTGGACTTGAATTTTATTGATCCTTAGGGTATATAGACACAAAATTTTGCCTTTGCCAAAAAATCAACCTGGACGAATTGACCATTAGGACTGACAAATCGTCAAAAAGCCAATATGCTCGGGGTCATGCAAGTTGGTGCTCACATATGAAATGGTGTCTATATACCCTAAGGATCAATAAAATTCAAGTCCGGTTGAGTCAGGGGGGTGAAGAGAAACCCCTCATTCCCCCCTAGTAACTAGTGTATATCAATATACAGAATCTTCAACAGATCATGGACAAAGTTAAAGGTGAAAGTGAACTCAAAAGTCTTAACATGAATGTTAAAAAGACAAAGACCATGGTCATATTCAAAGAAAACAACATCAATGGGACAATAAAGTTGAATTGGGAAGATCTTGAACTCTTGATATACAATAATTGTTGCAAAATGGTTAGATTTAACTAATGTTTTGTAAATTTGTATTACTTTATTGAAAGCCATTAACTCAAATACTAAGGTGCAATATAATCAGCTGAAAATCACTTCGCAAAAAGGAGAGAATTGCCAAAACTCAATTCTAAGTCAAAACAGAGAGCTTAAATCACTCTCCTAGGAACAAAGCAGAGAGATAAAAATTACTCCCGTTCAATTTTCAAAATGATAGGACTGTAGTTGTTAATTTTAGAATCAGTTTGTAATTAGGAAGTGCCTATTGGGTCACCCCAAAGAGTTCCACTTTCGGAAACTGTCCAAGCAAACTGTATCTTAGGTCACTATCCAAGCAAACTGTACATTAGGTCACTATCCAAGCACGGTTAAAGGTTAGGGGTAGGTAGTTACAAAAAGTTACAATATAGTATAAATATATATTACATACCGTTTGGTCACTATCCAAACAAACTGTACATTAGGTCACTATCCAAGCAGGGTTAAAGGTTAGGGGTAGGTATATAGTAACAAAAGTTATAATATAGTATAAATATATATAACAAACCAAAAAGGTAGCCTATATTTTCCGAAAGTGGAACTCTTCATCGGGTGACAGAATACACTACCTTTTCTATAAAAAAATCATTGCAAACGAGTTTGATATCCATGAATGAATATCGATAGTGTTTTAGCGAAATCGATAACACGAGTGCTAAATCATCTTTCAATCTGTTGTTTTTTCTTTGGTTTGGTCTTCTAAGCTAAATTCTTGGCCATTAAGTTTTCCGGAGAAATAACTAATAAACAAGGCCAACATAACAAAAGTCGGTTGTGTCCGCCATTTTGAATCTAAACTATAATAAATCATGACCTGTTTTAGAGCAGTTGGGGGAAAGTTTTTAGCTCAGATTGTGGAGATTATCAGGTAAAACTGACATTGACAAAAATAACTTCAATTGGAAGGTGAATGTCCTTTATCGTCTATCCTCTCACCTCAGGTTATCGTTTATCAGATACTCTTAAAACATGTGTAATCATTTGTATAAGTAATATCTTTGGTTTGGATAAATGAGTGATCAAAATAACTTACGTAAAGGTGAACGTGCTCAGAGATATAAAAGAGATAAACAGCAGACATACAGGGAGACAACTACAAAGGATGAACATAGCACTAGACTAGGAGTTAACCTGTATAAAATGGTTGCGGTGTATCCGTCTTGTGAAACATGGACGATATTCTTTTCAGATCATTTATTGAATGATTAATGAATAAATTCCTTTTCTTTGGATAAGATATATCTTTTTTTAAGAAGCCTCTGATTTAAATGAAGGACTTCAAGGTTCTTCTTGGTTTTTTTCATAACCAGGGTGAGTATAGATATCACAGTAAAACAAAACAACGGGGGGGGGGGTATTTTTTCATTTCGCACATGAACGATAATCATTCATTATCAACAAAACTCCGTGCTCCGTGTCGTACCTCACGACAATGGCAACATCGATGTTGTTAATTAACACGGAAAGAGCGGGTGCAAATATTGATAGCGATAAGATAAATAATATGTTGATAAGAAATGATACACACATTTTTTTTTATAAAACATAGGAATAAGATTAGGGCAACATAACTATTTACACACACTATATATATATAACATATATAAAGAGCACAAGCTAAGATCCAAATACCAAACGAGATAGGATGTAACTAAGACAAACCTGCATACATATTCCCGTCATGAATTCTGATTCGAGCGCGCTCAAACAACGAGGAAGCGACAACCGAATATATGCGAACATATATATTTATCACGTATGGTTATACGATATCTACAACTCTCAAGTTTTCTTCTTTGTTACACTCAGGCGCGTAGCGAGGGGGGACATGGGGGAAAGTCCACCCATTTGAGATCCAAAATGCTCAAAATCTGCACCATTTTTCACTAATCTCAAAAATGTCGGCAGCTTCGCGGCCATTTCTTTTTATAATATGCTCTTAAATGCTCTACATTTGCATCATTTTAAACCAATCTGAAAAATG
>JAUUEB010495134.1:0-10543 GCA_032362205.1 Clione limacina
TTTGGTTGTTAGCAGGGGCACCGCGTGCAGGAACTCCATCACCCCCATGTTGATCTGTAGGGTCAAGAAGAAAGTAAAATTGTTGGGACATTCAAAACAAAAGCATATTATTGTATGTTCACATTGTCACAAAGCACTATAACAAATGCCGACATGTCAAACAAATTGCTACGCCATGATCTTATTCTTATAAATATATAGTACCGACAATGTATGTTATCGGTCATATTCAAATGCCGATGCACGTGCGCAGTTATTAAGCGTTTTACATTGTTAAATTGCAAATATTACAATAAAGGTCACTGATGTGTCTTTGCTGTGTAACTCTTTATAAGAGCAGACTGATACTCTTCTGTATTGATATGCATAGAATGTATGCAATATCTATAAAGATCACATCTCACAGATCAGAGAGACTAACATTCATAATTTTACCTAGGTATTCTATACATATTCTTTATAGTAGTATTTGATAAAAAATCAGTAATTATTCCCATGTGTAACCTTCCCTTGTTGTTATGACAACATTACATTGAAAAGAAGTTGCTAAACGAGATAAACAAAATTGAAACTAGGACAGTGGCTGTTGTTTTTTTACGTTAACTTTTAGATATATTATAATTTACTTGCCGGTGCACACACCTAGACTCATTTTAAAAATTATATCGACAAAATATGTGTTCAAGAGGGTTGAGAATTCAACAAGCACACATAAATTTCCCGTGTTATCACATAAAGCAACACTAAGCTGCTATAGCAAAACCTTTCTTACCAAACTAAAATGATCAAGTCCAAATATATTGCAAAAAATGATCACATTAAGATCCAAGAAGATTAGGCAAAACGCTTGAATATCATATCACAAAAACAGGATTAACATTGAATGTAACAAGTTAAATTTAACTTAAGATGCACATAATTGAAGCTATTCTTGAAGAAAGAGATAGTTCAAGGCATGCACCTAGACCAATATTTTCGAACATATTAAAGTAAAACATACTTTCATCAGGGAAAAACAATGTTTGACTTAAAAAGATGAATTACATTCAAGTATAATGATAATATATTTTCTGAAACCAGTGTGTGTTAAGGTAGCTTAAACTAGTAATTACGTCGTCTTTAACATTATCTAGCGCATGTATGTTCATTGTATACCAACCTTCAACTAAACATTTTGTCTTCCAAACTATGTATTGAATTAGCATGTCATACATTCTTAATGGTAGGTACCTTTTGTAATATGTGGGTATACTTTATTGTTAAGTTCAGCGCCCCCATACTACAAATACATACTTTACTCTAACCAAATTGTGCAATATTTTATAAAGTTGAAAATTATGTTCTTACATATCTATAGAATTACCAAAATGTAACAACGACAAATAATAGCCAACAAATAAAATCACACTGGGGTCATCTTTGCTTATTCAATACAAAGTTTGAGACAACAACGTTTATTAATTATGGAACCGAATTATAACAGCCTCTTTTTTGGTGCAGGTATGAACATATTCTTGGCCTATTTCTTGCTCCTGCTCGTGTTGGCAGACCATACTCCAAAAGCCTCATCAAAGATACCTTTTATGGGTGAGTGAGCTTAGTGTTGTTCCTGGTGTAGGAGTGACCCTTTCCTTTTTTTATCTTAGGTGTCAACATTTTCTTGGCGTTTTTTGTACTTCTGAGCCTTTTAGCTGACGAGACACCTAAAGCCTCATCAGAAATACCCGTTCTTGGTAAGTACAGGTTACATTAAAATTCGAACTGACGTCAGCTTTTTGAAGCCCCATACGCATAAACCACGTATGGCAGAACGCGGTTTTGGCTTGTCATCGAACACATCGGACCTCTCATACCAATAATCTTTTTTTGAAGACGTTAGAAACGGACTGGTAGAATTATGAATTGTCTATAGGAATTGTAGATACAGATATGTTCACCGTAATTATTTAGAGATGCTTAGATGTAAGTTAGAAACGGAGTGTTGAGCGCTACTATAGACAAGTTATTGACAGAAACGCTGAAACACAAGGCAAAAAAAGGGATGTTTACTGTTATAATTATGCAGGGTCAACGACAATAGTCAGCAAAAATTATATTGACTACTGGGAAATTGAGTTTGTGTCTGTGTATTTTTTACACTTCGTAGACCGTTTGTGCTGTTTATTTATTGCAATCATCTAGATGAAGGAATGCATAAACTTATCGGCTCAGTCACGATGCAAATATGTGCGCACAATCCACATTTATTCAACGCACGTGTTTTTTCTATCATTGACCCTCTATCAACTAAAACAGAATAAACTTGTTGGGAGGAAACTGTCACTGATTTTGCTTTAGCCATTTGCTTAACAATATCATATTTTAAAATTTAAGGCATTCACAGGGCGGTAAGTATCTGATTTTCGAAGGTATTCTAATATTATAATGCCAGAGTTAAAGTTTACAACATATGACATCCGACAAGTATACTTCAATGCACACCCTACAAGCCATATCCAACAGTTTTCCCCCTATGCAGCTCACTTCAGCAGTTCTATGTTATCAGAAAAAGCAACACCCTCAGACCGTATGATGAATCAAGTTCAATTTTGTATAATGCCAGAGTTAAAGTTTACAACATATGACATCCGACAAGTATACTTCAATGCACACCCTACAAGCCAGATTCAAGAGTTTTCCCCCTATGCAGCTCACTTCAGCAGTTCTATGTTATCAGAAAAAGCAATAACTTCAGACCGTATGATGAATCAAGTTCAAGTTTTCATAAGTGAAGTTTATAGTCACACTACATTCGAAACTAAGTTAAAGCCATGTGAATGAATATTATACAATATGCAAATTCAACTATCGATATACTTATGTAAACGATAAATAATGGATAGCTTTCATTCTTTACGATAACTTCAACATTGATTTACTTTTTTTAAAATAAAAATTGTAAAAGTCTGATAATATACCATCTCTCCCAAATCACAGGTGGATACTTCTGCATGAATATGATAATGATCACAATGTCAGAGATGTTAGCTTGCATGGTGGCAAATATGCATTTTAGAGGAGTGCGCATCAACAGAGTGCCAAAATGTTTACGTCTGGTACGTATTTATGTATAATACGCCGTTATACTGAAATACTTTCAGAATTTTGTTTTTAAAAAAATACTTAAATATCATTCAACCATCAATTTACCAAGTTTTCATCTATCAAATATACGTTCAGCTTTGTTTCCACCTAATATCATTTTTTGTGTTAACGATCTCTGTCATGTAGTCACGAAGAAGTCCTAGCAATCTTAATAATCCAATTAGTTTAGTGTGTTTTTTAAATTCATTTCTACATCTTCAGTTTATGATCAACTTTATGGCCCGGGTATTGTGTCTACGTGACAAAATCATCGAGAAGGACCCTAACCCAGTGGTCACGTGTACAGCTAAGAAACGCTGGAACGTAGGACGTGTTGGTGGAGAAAACACACGTCCACAGTATCCTTACACAGATATCACATGTGCTCAGGTAGGTTAAATGCTTACAGTATTATTAGTCATATAACGCAAGTGCCTTGATAAGTATATACGTTGCATGTGCCTAGGTACATTCATTGTACATACTCTTGCACATATATTGCAATTGTTGTAATTCAGTATAAGGCCAGCAGTATTTTCGTTCCTGGTACATATTATTTGAAATGTAGTTTAACCAATAGTTTTATTTATCATTGTTTACCTTATTGTTAATTTTGATATTTTATATATCCATTATTATGTTTCTAAATGTGTGTATCTTGATAATATACCAGTTTGCACTATGTATAAATAAACCCTGATCGTTTGATAATCTCCCCGTATGTATTCTAAGGTACGATTGCTAAACAACGATGTAGATAAGCGTCACCATCATGAAAGCGGAGATGTCGTCGACGGTCTTAGACATGGACATGATGGTAGAGTTGGCGGAGACAGCGGCGGCAACGCAGGCTTTCAGTTTCCACCTATTGGCGATGAATATCTCTCCCATGTACAGTCAAATGCAAAGGTATGTTAAATGGTCGATCAAAGTATTAAACGTATGTACAATCAAAAGTAACATACTGATAGATATATTATTTCCGAAACATTAAGTTCAATGTCCTGTTTACAAAAATGTCCAAACACAGTTGGTCAGAAGTCTTCAAGGGCACAGTATTGAGAAAACCTTCAATGTGCTAAATTAAGTAATACATTTGTATTGCGCTTGAATACTTGATATTATTTTGAAAGTGTTCAGCAATCTTGAGTTATATAATCCTAAGCAAAAATAATTATGCTGAAGGTTTGTTAGCAGTATTATATAACAACACCCACACAGCTTAATAAGTGAATAATCTAGTTTTCTAAAGTATTCAATTTAACCTGGTTTATTATCAGTTCATTCTTCCTTACCTTCTCCTCAAGTTTGCTCATCTCCCCATATTTCAGAGACATTCTGTGCCTATTTGTCAGGCATCGACAGAATATCAGGATTATATGTTCAGGATTCAGGTACTTAGCAGTTCAACAGTTTTACCCCGATCTGCCTTATCTGTTTAACAAAATATGCACAAATCATTTCCCTGCAATTTTATCTAAAGCAAATATTGATCTCTCCTGTTGTTGGTGGCGTATATATTCGGGAAAGCGGTAACTGTCATGGTTGTGGTGCTTTTTTTGAAAGCCTCGAAATCGAAAGGTTGAAATGAAATGATTGTACTACGTGGCAAATTGTAAATGATAATGTATAATGTTAAGCAAATTGAACTATGTGAGGAAAGCACGGTCTCTTGGGTACAATGAGAAGATATGTATTTGTTGTGAAGAGGACGATAATCAATTATTTTGTGAGGAGTGTAATTTAGGCTATTTTAGAATCACATTTTCAATCGTTTTTTTGTAGAGGAAGCTTTCTTGTTTTCCATATAGAATGTCACTATTTAAACAATGACCACACGAGTGTGATAAGAAGTGTAACAGTGCCTTTTTGATATCGAAGTTGTCGAGTTCAATAAGCTCGTTAAATTGGTTCTGGAAATAAAAATATGTAATAAGGAGAGAAATCACAAGAAAATACTACCAAGGAAAATCCATAGATGATGTAAGCTAGTATGTTTATTTATGTTGTTTCTCTTTTCTATTTACAAGATTGAGATTTATCTTAGCACTATTATTCTACACTGATCACTTCTTTCTGCTTTCAACATCACATGACATATTGTCATTCTATCACTAACAATTACTCTTATCAACTATAATCCAAATTATTTGCATTTTTAATATTCAAAGCTTCAAAATACTTAAGCACCCAATGAATTTAAACAATAAGACGAATTTCTCGGACAAGAAATCACACTTCAACATGTGGAAAATGATGCACGTAGCAGGACACATACACAAATAGATATATTTTTTATTTTCTATCAAATCTTCTCCGTAGTAAAATTAAACTGTTCAATTTGTATTTTTTGCAGATACATATATATATATATAACGTGTAGACCTATTATTTGTATCAATAAACTATAATCCCCATTATTTGCATTTGTAATATTCAAAGCTTCAAAATACTTAAGCACCCAATGAACCTGAATTTAAACAATAACATATGAGTTTTTTTGGTTATATTTACTCAAATTCAATACAGCGGAAAGTACCACTAACTCTTTTTTAGAATACATAGACTATTACAAGTGGTGACGGGTTGCTGTTGAGTCTGCTGCTTGTATAAAATAAGCGTGATTTAGCTTTGATCACTAATATAGTTTCTATGAAGAGTGAATTAAACATGACTTGTAGACTTGTTGTAGATAGAGATATAAATGCATGTCTCCTTATTTCCTGATACTAAAGTATTCAAAGACGAGCGAAGAACGTTTCCTCAGTAATAATTAAAATGTTGAACAACAAAAGAATATATATCAATGCTTTACCGAATAGCAAAGTGATTGTCGAAGCTTTGTTGGCACAAACGTCGCATGCGAGAGGCCCGGGTTTGAATCCCTGTCTCATGTCACTCTCCACTGGACTAAAGTTCTTTTGTATTTAAAGTGGGAATCAATTTTTATTTAACTTCATGTGTTGCACAAGGCTCTTAAAACGTCACTTAGTCACTTCCTCACTTACTCACTTGATTTCCTTATCTACGTATTACAGGTAAATCAAATAATTGAAGTCTTTATACATACTTTTTCCCCGAGAAAGTTTCATGTTTCGTGAGGGCACTTTTTGTAAAATCATTTTTAAAGTTATTGTGCTGCAGTCGCTGTGCAGCACCAAGTGGAAAATAGCATGAACATACTTTTCCCAGTGTATTATAAAAAAAACTAAGGGCGACACGTAAGCACTACCTATGTGAAGAGAGTTGAATACGCTCACCACTAGACTGATCTATTAGATATTAAAGATCTGAAGAAATACTGCTCTACTAAGATAACTCAAAAGAATATCAAATTTTAACAGCTATAGTTTCAGAAAGAAAGGAAACATTTCGTATGATGGTCATTGAATATTCTATTTTAAATTAGGTTTGATTTATTTCAAAACATATATATGTGGATGAGCGATAAAATAGGCGTGGATCGGAAAAAAATAATCCTCACAGCATGCTACTTAGTCCAAATAATGGGTATATTAATCTGGAGTACCAAAACAATAGGAAAGATAGTAACTAGATACATTGCAAATTGGCGCTGTTTAGACTCCCCAGCCAGAAGGCTAACGCTAGTGTAGTGTTTAATGAGGCAAGAAAATAATATAAAGTTGTTAAATGAGCACTGAATTAGCGTAGTTTTAAGACAGAATGTATATCGGTAAAATGAAATCCCCTGCAAAATATTTCTTTATTTTAGGGAAAAAATTCACTCGCATGAAGGGGAAGTTACAATTCATATAGCAATAACTCAGCAACAAGATGTCATATCAAGTTGTTTTCACAATAATATAGGTACAAGATTTTTGTTTGGTACCAGAAACTCAATTATATAAGACTGAGAAATGTGCCTGCAAAACAGAACGCTAATAGCATAGTTTTTCAATTGTTTGCAAAGGTGTAACCATGAACATTTATTTCGTTTTTTTGCAGTGCAATTTAAAGTGTACAATTTGCTCCTCCTGTTTCATGACAAATGCCCCGATTTTAGTGGATTTAATACTCGGTATATGTTGATTTTAACCGTTAGCTCACAGCCAAACAGTGAATATTTTGTGCTATATAATGATAAGTATATGTCAATACACTAACAATAAGTTTAATCATAGTCTTTTTAAAGGTAACACGAAGTACCCATAATTATTATTGTACTTTTAATACTAGTAATGAAATATTACGCCAGGGGTAAGTTTTTGAATGGTTGGCGATTTCTAAGAAAAAAGAGACGTTCCTTCGGACACAATTAGAAAAAAAAATATTGGTAGTAATAAACAACTGATTTCACCCCAGGTTGCATGGCAGATAACATACCCTAAGTGTAATCTAAAACTGTTTGTATACTCTTAAAAAAAGATAGGATTGTCTTAAGAACGTGACTTCATGATATATATGATCAAAGGATATTTGAGAAGTTGAAACAATATTACATTTTTCTTCTCTAAGACTTCACAAGTAATCAAAACAAAGTTTTATCGTAGTGTATTATCTATTCGTTTATTGAGTGCATTTTGCAAGTCATGCAACGTTCGGTTTGGTATATTTACTTTTTGTTTCGACCTGTGTCAACAGATGTGAGTCCCTGAGTATTATATTGTTGATTTTTAAAAACACTAACAAACTTTACTGCACTTTTGAACTCAAGAGTAAGATAACTTGCTCATTCCTTTGCATAAATTAAATTGTACTTTGGTTTGTCACCCTTTTCTCATATTTTCATTTATCAATGCGCTTGCTGTGCTCCTTTTATGTAACGTCAAAAACTTAACTTCCTCCATGTCTTTTGTATTTTTTCTTACTTTTATGAGTGCTGCTTGGTGTTAGGTTGTGTATTAACTTCCATTACTTGTATGATCATATGAGAGAAAACACCCATTTAATGAGGTTTGATATTTTTGAAACCTCGTCTTAACGAATGACCTAGTTTCTCTACGACATAAACGCTAGGGGAGCAAAGACTGCGGTCGCGTGCGCCCACAATATGTAAGTTATTTATGGGTATCGATTCTTAATCACGTGGGTGTTTCATAAAAAAGTTACAGTCGTAATTTTGTTTTAGTTTTTTTTTATAATTTATATAACGTAGGTTTGGTATGTTTTGAACAATCACCAAACCCTTATGAAATAAGCCAAGGTGAATGAAATTAATAGTTCGCTCAAACTCGATCGATATTCATGTATCGATATTAAACTCGTGTGCTATGAATTTGGTAGATAAACTAAGCCAGGGAATATTCACGATATATTATTGACTGTTTCTTTCCTTTAATCATATGTTATTCATATACCTTTTTTTCCTTTTTCTGTTATCTTCGTCTCTTGTTCGTTTATATGTGTAAATTACGTTATCTTAAGTTTTAGTTTTGTTTTTGTTTGTTCAAATGTTGATTGTTTGTCTGTTTAATATCTAGTTATCTTTTGTATTCCATGGTCGTTCTTGGTTTGTTAAGGTGTTTATATACTGAACGACAAGAATAAATGTGTCACTGCACTGTTCATTTGATAATTAAAATTTCACCAAATGGATTTCACGTTAAATAATCAAATCATGGAATATTGACCTATGAATAATATAACATTAATTTTTTCAAAAAACTAGCAGCAAGGCCTTTTCACCAAGTAAAACTGATTTTGCTCATATTGATTAATATCATTTATGGTTTTATACTATCACCACAAACATACCGGGCTGATTATTGCTTGATTGCTTGTCCATACTTTGCTGACAAAACATTGTCCGACTTGACTGTTCTTTTCAATGACAATTGTGGTAATAAGACTACTGTTAAATTCATAATTAATATTGTGATAGACATGTTTGCATATAGGATGTATAATATGTTTTAACAAACTGAAAGATAAGCAACTCAAGATACTGAAATTAAGGTTTGATCCAGTGTATAGCCAAGTAAAAAAAGTGCTCTAGCATTCGGCATGTGGGTGTGGTTCGTAGTGCTCACCAGTACAAGCTTGTTTCCACGGTATTTTAGGGTAGAGATTGTGTTCTGCGGGTTCATTGCATCTTTTGTCAAGATTGAATCACAAAGACTGGCTATATCAAACAAACATGTATTAAAGCTCCTGTAGTTAATATCAAGTTACATTAAGCAGCCTGAGCGTCAATTCTGTACTTATTTAACCTTTTTTAGGCTACTAGATCCTTTCTTCTCAAGTTTAAATTCATTATGATCATTGGCTATGAATCTAGGGCACAATGAGATATTTTTTGACAAGTCTTTATGACTAAAAGGTTATGTCCCACGGATAAAGCATTGTGTGAAACCAATGTTGATAAGGAAACCTTTAAATATGATTCAGTTATTTGATTTATTTTTAAAACCCTGTAAAGAGTTTGACCAACAATATACGAACTTTTCAACAATTATTCATGCACACTCTCAAAAATACAATTCAAAAATGTTCAGATACAAAACACGAAATATCTTATATATAACTACAAGCGAAGAAAAAATGTTTCGCCACTAGGGCGTCTTCAGTGCTTAACAAAACAAAACAAATACTATACAGGAAAAGCCAACACATATACAAATACAAAAGCAAATAATTACAAGAGCTCAAGTCAATGTACGTTAATAAACAAATAAAATCGTCCATTATGACTTGTTTTAAGTGTGTTCAGTTAAATTGAATCTAAATTCCAGCAGAAGCACCACTATCAGAACCATTTAATCACCCCAATTCTACCTGTGGGTATTAAAGACGTTAACATTTACAATACAAGAAGAATACACAAATAATTATACAAAATACCCTCCAAACAAACACACATCTAAAGATTTCATGCTCGTGGTGCCACTGATAATGTATATCCCTTCTCCTACATATATATCCCCCCTACTGCATACTAACCCTACTCCCTGACTACTTCGTTCAGCACACGAAACACTGATAATTGAAACCATTCAAACTTTGTGTTCTTTGTGTTCCTATTTTATCGCCTTATCAAAACCCGTTCCCTTACCTGTCTACGCAAAGTGGAACCCGTGCTACTTTACAACTCAGAGACATGGACACTAATATCCACACTAGAAAAGAGCCTTGACTCATTCCATTGACGAGTTCTCAGAATTGCCCCAAACATCAGATATCCAAAAACAAGCAGCACCCAGAAACTATACAACATCATTAAAAAAACACCATGAGTGAGAAAATCAACAAGAGAAGACTTTTACTTTTCAGCCACATTCTTCGCCTGGACAAAAGCACACCAGCACAAAAAGCACTACAATACTATTTGTAAAGAGTAAAGACTTTTCATCATCAGTTTAATGCTTTATTTGCTTGAGTGGATTATGTACAGGATAGTCTGGAACGATACAAATGAAGACAATATGATTATACAATACAAATAGTTATTACATATACATGA
>JAUUEB010495145.1:0-10543 GCA_032362205.1 Clione limacina
ATTGATTGATTGATTGATTGATTGATTGATTGATTGATTGATTGATTGATTGATTGATTGATTGATTGATTGATTGGGGATGAACTGAATTGAATAGATGGATGAATGGATGGATTGATGCATGGATGAATGGATTAATAAAAGTTTGAATAAATGCTTGATTGATTGATAAATCAGTGGATCGATTGATGCGTTTATGTTTTTTACTTCATTTGTCTATTAATTTATCCACTCATTTATTCAATTCTTTCATTTATTTATTCTTTCATCTGTTACTTACCTATTTATGCATCAATAAAGTATTCATTGGTGTATCTATCTATCCATCGATGAAATATTGAATATACTCATTCAATCAATTTTATATATTTATCTCTTTATCTATCTATCTAACATAAAATGTGTTTTAATTATTCCACGAACAATTATATTTTGTAGTGGTATATTTTCTTCTTGTCCGTCTGTCTGTTAGTTTAGGCGATAATTTGAGAAATTGTGCTCGGATCTCTTTCATTTTTGAAAGGATGATATAGACCGAATATAATTTTTTTTTTTTAAATCCAGAAATATTTGTGAAAAATTGACGGAATCATGGCCCTTATTGAGTGTTTTTGATATATGTTCTATGTTAATTTGGCAAAAACACGCTGTGGTCAAATCTTTAGAGTTAACAATCTGAAATCTTAAAATGTGCCTCTTTGAGTGTCTATTTGAAATCAACTTTCATTTTTTTTAAATTATCAATTAAGTTATTTTCCCTTTGAGTATTTTACTATATGTCTTTGTTAATTTTTTGCGAACACGCTGTTGTCCCATCGTCGAAGATAGATATCTGAAATTTTGCACAGAGGCTTAGCTTGTGGTTCCCTAAATCTGTAATCTAATTTTGTGACGAAAAAAATAACAGTTATGTCCTTTTCATGATTTTCAGATACGTTATTTACGCAGTGGACGCATTGTTCGGAGTAAAACCTTGAAATATTGCCCACAGGCTCAACAAGGGACGCTCTAAAAATATTTTTTCAACTTTTTAAAAAAGATATTTACAGTACAGAGTTATGGCCTTTGAGTTGTTTGCTATATTGTCTTTGTTACTTTTGTCTGATGTTCGTGGTCGTACTTACTCTCTATGAGTACTTATTTTACTAGTTACTTAAGTTTTTGTTTTGCTTTAGTTTGCTTATTTTTAGCCATCCATCAACTATTTGTATAATGTGTATACTTTAATTGATTAACTCTTATTAACCTTATGTATTCTTATTCATTGTTTTTGTTTTTTTAACTTTAAGTTTTACCTTGGGTGTAAGCTTCTTCTAATATGAACGGATACAAAGTTATATCATAATCATTTTGTTTGTATTTGAGAGGAATATTTAAAGTCTTGAAAATATAATACTGATAAAACAAACTTCTAGTACCCTTACGTTTTTAACACCAAGCTATTTAACTTGTCAAACAAGACCCTGGGTGGGTATCAATCAATGATTGAAGCCGAAAATAATGACGACACCATTCATTTGAGACCATTACCGATCCATTCCGAGGACTTAGATTTCTTGACCTTTGCTCAGCTGTACTGATCGGTTGCTCAGGTTTTGAGAGATCCATACGGATAATAAAAACAAGAGGTCCGGTTTAGTCAACGAGGGGAGAAAACCTTAACGTTTTTCTTATGCTTGTTTTTTCTCCGATATCTGTTAATATAAAAGTTATCAATAAGTGCTAGATGATCTTATTTCCTTTCAAACGTGGGATAGCTTAATATATATTTGCCTTTGTATGCTGTATGTATGTATCACAGGGGCGTACGACTCAGTCGCCAAACGTTCGATAGAGTAGCCCCGGATGTCGCCTGATCGCATACCTTAGTTTGTATCGTGTATCCGTTCTTTCTAAGTCCTTTTTTGAATATGTGTAGTTGTGATGATAAAATTGCAACAAGATTGAGCAAAGCGACCAAAACGACGAATTGAGGGAGCGTAGCGACCCAAAATGCTTGTACATATATGTTTTTAAACGCAATCAATAGGTAAGTATCATTGCGAATGTCTATGAAAGTTCAACATCTTTCCCGGACAACGTTTTTTATAAAGTATCTGCTGAGTTTAACTGCGCTTCTAGACATCTGAGTAAATAGAACAACTTTCTGTGTCTCTTAAAGTATTCTTGTGCTAGACCAATTTCGTTCTCCTTCAATCTTCTTCCGTAAAGATTGCCAGAAAAATGAAAAGAAACGAAAGTGTAATTTGCGTAATAACTAAGATGCAGATCTATTTGCTTGCTCTTGGTGTTGACTGATATCCTTTTGATGTAAGTCTTTGTAATCAAGCTACCATTGAGGGTAAGAAAATAGTATCCTGCAGTATGTTTTTTTAGTTCCCTTACAATGTTTAATGCATAGAAATAGTCTTACTGATGTTATGTTTGAACTCATGGAATTGATCCAGAAAAAATTACTTTGGATTTCTAAAAGTCAGCCAAGTTCGAAGATATCGAATTTCAATATTGCATTTTGGGGGTGACATATTTTGTTTTGTTCCTGAGATCATACTTTAGATATATTTCAATAGAATTGCATATGACTAAATTAAACACTATGAAACATCTTTGTACGAAATATTGTTTCTGTAGCTGTAATATTTCTTGAGTAAGTTTACCACTGATTACGGTTACTTTTTTTATCACCCGTAATATCATCTTATTTAAAATTGACCGGTAAAAAATGTATAACAATTCCTCCATCAATATTTGACCTATTAACTTGAAGTTGTTGACACCATAGGTCCCCTAAGCTGAATATAAGAATCTCGAGGGAATTTTGAACGCGGATAAAAACTGTTGAAGAAAGACGTGGTTGTGTAACTTACCATTTAGGGCTCATCTTGTTTTAGCATGCTTTGTAAAAACATGCATTTTCAGTCAAAAAACGATGGGCAACATCAGAGATTATATATCAGATGATATTACAAAGACTCTGGTGACATAATTGATACTTTCTAAAAATAGATTGTTATGATTATCTCGTAACGGGTATTCGAAATAGAAATATTTATCAAATACAAATAGTTAAAAAAATGCTTCTTGTTGTTTGATCATTTGGACAAGAAAAGTGAACACATCACACCTTTGCTCATCAAACTTCATTTGTTACAAGTAAAGTTTTGTATTGAGTTCAAAAAATAGATTTTTTGTTTTAAATTCATTCATGGCCTAGCGCAAGCTTACTTGTCTAACCATCTTTGTATCTATGAACCAGAAGACTACTTAGATCTTCAGAGAGTAAGACCATTTTTATCTTTCAAACATTTTAAAGCTACAAATTTTTTTCAATGTAAATCATCTGCATTTCTGTTTTTGTAGAATGTTACATATTTCTATGAAGAATGTTTTTATACTGTTTCGTTTACGTTTTACTGGGACGGGCCCCTGGATGGAGGAACATATACGGAGGGGGTGCAGGGCAATCGGTGCGTTTTATACTTTGATGAAAGTGAAAACTTTAACTTTAAACATTTCTATGCCTTTTACAGTGACAAATTGTATCAAATTTTTATCTATTAAATGTTAAGCGTATTGAGCACTTTTTGGAATGCGCTTACAACTGTAATTCATTACTTATGTTGTTTTTTTCGATTTATGTTGCCTCAGTTATTGATCAATATTCGATCTTTGCGATGACGAGCAGTAATGGAATGTTTTACCAAAGTCATGCTGGCTACTTACAGATTCCTGCGTAATTCTCGCACATCTGAGTATGCGGTGTCAGATGTAAGAATGTTAGAGATTCCAATCACCGAATTCCAACTACCTCCGTACCGGATATATATTAATCAATAAAAAGCAATTTATCGTTCTCGTGTTAAAGCAACCAATGATGATACCATGGTTAGTTTTGATTAGGTGAATACAGACAGTCAATATAAAGAAACGAAGATGAGAGGAAGATATAAAGAGATATTGAAAAAAAACGTTCATGAAATATTAACCAAGAGAGAACGAATAAAGACAACTTTTGAGATAGTAGATTTGTAAAACAAAAACATGTATGCATACAGTAAGAAACTGGTTAAAAGCGTTAACAACTGAAGCACATAAGTTTCAAAATGCAATTTCCTGTTTCTTTACATTAGAAAGACCCTTTCTTCCAATTGTAATATGCTTCTTTACAAATCTAAATGGGAACAGTATGCCTACTCTTCAGTAGTTGAAAAGATATTTAAACGCTAAAAGTCTTCTTTTTAAACTTCTTGCACTTAGAGTTTCAAGAAGTAATAAAATATATTTCCATTAATAACTTATAGCATCAGGACTATACTTAGCTGCAAATCGAAAGTTAAGCTAAAAATGCATGAGAACCCATAGCTTCCAGGATAAATTAACAAATACCGAACATGTAATAATAATCAAGAATATATAAAGCATGGTATAAGCTCGACTGTTATGTTTACTCAGACGTTGATGCTTGACGGTTATGTTGGAGTAGAATTAACATCTTAAATGAAGTTCAAACTGTTTGTCTAGCCACTGAAAGGTAATTTAGTAGATGAGGGCAAAAAGGTTAATATTGAACGTATTCCTATGAATCTCGAACGATAATTTTCTCTGAACCCTTTTTCTTTTGATGGTGAAAAACTCCTGTCTGCCCGTTGATAGAACTTGATTTGTGACAAATTTGGTATGTCAACATGTCAGTGCAAAAAGTGGAGTTCCGTGAATAGCAGGATGTCTGGAATATTGAACCGTGGTATGGAAAGCCATCCTGAAAGGAAAGAGACCATAACTGACTTTAATGTGATATGGCTAGACGTAAGGTAAATGCATATGCTTCTTTGTCCCACCAAAATGAGTCAGTTGGCGCTTAAGATGCATTGTATTCAAGAAGAAATAAGCAACCTACTTCAGTGACTTCCAAATGCGGTTCACAACAAAAGAATATACAGCTGCCTGGGTCAACCTAGAAGCTGGAATAGCAATGGGATGTACTGTTTGTCTTAACAAGACAAGAGCTTCGTGTAGTTGCTAACCAAGCACATATTAGTGAAGGATGCAATATACCACCAAATAAGACAAACATTGGCGACACTGCCAAGCCTTATATCTAACGAACTGAACACAAAAACATTACCAAGTCTTTTAGATTATATAATGATCTAGTACCAAATGATAATCAAACCTAATAAATCTACTGTTATGGTGGCGTTCAGAGGAATACGAATAAAAAGGATATGCAGATATCCTGAAATATAAAGAGAAAAACCTTCTGAAGCAGTGACTAGAAAAATAGCAATTTCTGAGCCAAATAATCAATGCAAAAGGGAAAAGGGGATGCGGTGTAAATATCTGACGGTTGGTTTATAGCATGAGAGAATTATCATTAAACACCTGGGACAAGGTAACGTGAACAAAAAATCAACAATATTTCGGGAAAATTCCCTTCAACGGGTCAAACAAATACAAAAATAAAGAAAAATGATTAAAAAAAAAACTACTAAACTTTTCAATTGACCTCTGAACTTATTGAGCTGTCTCTCTGTACACAGAAAAGCTTTTAAAGTTTACTGCAACATTTCTATATTATGTCTTGACTTATTTTAGGTTTATGCAAAAACTGAAGGACAAGTTGACTTCGGTAGCAAATACATTTAGGCATTTTTGCATTTTATAAATTCAGAATTTTTTTCTTCATGAAACTCAACATGGTTCAAATGATCTAAACACGTTGCTAATTTAGTTACGATGTTTTTCTTTTCTTAGGTGTGATATATAATTGTTGGGATAATATGATGGTTGAGTCAAAGTATGTAATCATTATACAAAGTAACAACGGACCAATTATATGCACAAAATCGACTATAGACGGTCAAGTGTTCTCAACTTGGATCAATCGACTTTCAAAAGGCAAAGTCGACTTGATCCAAGTTTAAAACACATGATCATACATATTATGAATCTGAGACTAAATTGCCCAAACTGTGAATTTTCATGTTACATAATTGACTTTCAGATTTAATACAATTGTAGTGGGAAAAGATTCAGAACTTTGGAACACATGCTTTACAAATAACATTTTTGAACATTTTATGATTTCAACTTGTGCATTTTGCATTTGAGACACACTTAAGAAAAGGTCCTTAACACAAAAATACCCTTATGAAATATTTCAAAACTTTGCGTATGAAAATTAAGATGAACAACACTTTGACTAATCAGTTAGCCGTCGGGATATCAGCACACCTCTAGGATAACATACATCAGAACAAAGAGACACACTTAAATCGTAAGCTATCACAACGGTCTTTTCCCTTAGTTAACTCCGGGAGATGTTGGCAAAACGTGTGACCACTTGAAACATCTTAAAGGAATGTCTAATTAACATGCTTTGTGTACATATGTTTAACTTTTTATTGTCAGTTTGTTGGAAATGAACAAGGACCAATTCCTCACCTTTGGAATAACATATCGTTTTGTGTGTAATTGATTAAGAGAGTTAAAAAGTTTCAAGAGATCACCCGCTGCTAAAATCATATTTGATAATTGTAATATTCTGATTGTGTTTTATATTTGATGCAAGATCCTGTGACGTCATGTCCGGATCAATGCTCTGTTAACTAACAATGCAAACTTCTTAATAGAGAGATTTTTCATCTCCGATGCTGACATTTACCGGAAATCTCTCCAGTTTCACAAAACAATCTGTCTTGATTATATTATATTTCAAAGACAGCTTAGAGTAGCTCTTTCATGACCATGAGGGATTTAATTTACCAACAGTCAAATACACTAATGTGACACTTTGATAGGGTTAACGACTGTCATTGTGTGTGCATTTTCATATTAGAATAATCATAATACTAATAGTCTGGGGTAAAATATATGCAATTAGCTTATTTAATCTGTTAAAACACTACAGATGTTTTTTTCCCCTTCACATTATTTTAATTTTAATTTGTAAAGTGATTATAACTATTTTTTCATTCTTTTTGTCTGATATATTTTAACGGGGGGGGGGGGCGTTTCTGACTCTTATTCAAAGAAAAATAAAAAACAAAAAAATATGACTGCCTTCTTTGTTACCCTTTGTTTATAATACTCAAGTTTCATTGGTTGTACAAAGTAAATCTGTATTTCAATTAAACTAACTGTTGAGTATCTATGAAGTAAAACTGTCAGCTGAATAAGTCGGCCAAACAGAGTACGCTGCATACGGCAAAGACTATTGCCAATCGCCAAACAAATATACTTCAAACATATTATAATTTATTTTCTGTCCAATATTTCACAAGTTTTGCTATTTGTCTTTGAGACTCATTTGCATGGAATTTGGACTACGTAGAGGTTATCTATGAATCATGTGTATTTAAAGCTCTTGGATTCTGTCTCTAAATTTTTTGAGCAATTTGACCTGTTCTTATTCCTAATTATGTGCTATCTTCGAAGGAATTAAGTCACATTTGTTGAATCAATAAAGAATTGTCTGAGATTGATTCTAAGCCCGATAAATTGAGTTTCATGTTTCCATGAATCTCACATTATTTATACTAGTAGATGCCCCGTTCTCCGAACGTGTTAGACAGATTTGTCAATTAGTAAAGAGGATGGAGTATATTAATTAATATGTATTTTACATAAACCAATCAACACAAAAACACCGGAACGGAAAACGCAACAACTACGGCTAAACGCAGGACGGGAAAACGCAACAACGACGTCTAAACGCAGGACGGGAAAACGCAACAACGACGGCTCAATTTTTAATCTTCAAGAACGTAAAAATTAGGCTTTAAATTAAAAAAAAACAATATCGCTACTTGATCTGCAGCACATGAAACTATAAGAAAAAAATAACTTGTCGATCTAAAACTTCCTAGAAAAAAATGCATAGCCTCCCTCCCCGACCCGTTTTTAACTTTCCTAGCTAGCTCAATTGTTATAAGATAAATATGTTAAAAAGTCAAACTCAGTTTCATGAAATTACAAAAGTGAACTTTTTCTAAAGAGGGAAATAATATGAAGCGAAACTTGCATATGACGAAAAACTGTTCTTATGAAACTTTTCAAGCATAAATCTTGTTAAAGTTCAACTTCGTATGCAAATCGAACACTAGATGTGGACAATGGCTGAACACAGGGAACTAAACCCATTTGACTTACTTCTTATTAAGTGGAAACGTTTAACATTTCCGAATCTAATGCTATTTCTATGATATTCAAAAATAAATTGTTAAATTACTTGCTGGGGTCGTCCATTTGATTGTTTGATGATTTATGTCTGTACTTATTGTATTAAAAGATTTATTGCTGATAAGATATTTTAAATGGTATTACATGTGTGCATCTTCCTAAGATCTTGTTCTGGGTTTTATCATTCAATTTTCTCTTTCAAGACTTGGCCATTCAAGGCGATGTTCATGTTAACCAACACCTCGTTTATTTTCCGTCAAAATGTATCAGAGTGCAATTAACTTGTTTTGAAATAGGTTGGGAATCTAAAACTCTTATTTGATAGCAATACGTTCTTTGATGTTGTTGTAGATGATTTTTTTTTCTTGTTCTTCATCATTATTTTTTTTGTCTGTCTTAAATCTGTCTTACCCATTCGGAGAACGGGGCATCTACTTGTTATTATAATTGTTTTGTTTTCCTTTTTTTTTATTATTTGCACAGTCAATTGTAAATGTTACAATTCCTTTAAAGAAAAGCTTTCTCCATGTCAATTCCAATCAAAGGGCTAACATGGAATCAGTATTTCAGTGTATAACAAATCGGGGCAGACATTTTGTGAGTGGAAATAACCCCTATATATTACCCTAAGTAAACCCGTGTTAGTAAAATGATCTATAGAACTGAGTCACAAAAACCTATGTTTGTCACGTACATTGGCTACTGGTTTATAAAAATATACATCGTTTTGGTCTTCAGTGCACGTTGACTGCATTGGTATTTTGTATTTTTTACCCTCTTAATTATTGTCTCCGCCCACATGTTTGTTAACCAACATTATAGGTCAATAAAGTCGAAGTGAACTGTTCCAGTGTTTGTTTGTCTGACGTGGGGTTGATGTTATGCTTATTTCTTGATGCTATTCAAGACCGAGAACAAAATTCTGAGGTTTCTATGGTGCATCGTCTCACAGACAGCTCTTTTGTCATCGTTACAAGAAGCTGAGAATAAACATAAGTGTCTTAGTTGTTTGGCCAGTCGGTTGAAAATGTCAGGATGTTCTGGAAAGTTCTTTCTAGACACCGAGGATTTCACATCTTCAAATTGAATCGTCTCAGACTATGCCGGATGTTGGATGTGAGTTATGATTATGTCTTGATACTATAAACAAGACCAAGAACGAAATTGTGAGGTTTCAATGATGTAGCATCCCACAGATACTCTGTATTCTTCACAGGAAGCTGAGAATATACACAAGTGTTTTAGTTTTTTCGCTAGCCGGATAACAAAATATAGGATGTTCTGGCAATGTTCTTTATAGACATCGAGAATTTAATATATATGCCATCTTTTCTGCTTAAATTTTCCTGTACATGTTTAGAACAGCATAACTGGCTTAATACTTACAATATTGTGTTATTAAGATGTGCACATAAGTTTGTATGATGCATTCTAGTTAACTGTGAGAATGTTAACCAACAAAATTGATTACAAAGGGCAGTTACTCAAGAAGGATACAATGATATCCTCGAAACGCCAGCTTTTACTTGTTTGATGACTTATGGACTTACCAGCCTCGTAGTGCGTTCATACAACATTTAACTGTATTTAAAATTTTCTGTATATCTTTGTTGTGGAGTAAATACGATTTCTTATTGCTCAATACTTTGAAAAGAAATGTATTATTAGCATTATATACACTTAAATTAAAAATAAACCAACCATCTAAGTGTAGCCTTAGATGGTTGGTTTATTTTTAATTTAAGCGTATATAATAAGCGTTTCGGCGCACTCTTGAATCAAAAGATTCTTCTTATTCATATTATTAGCATTATATTGCTTTTCCCATCATTGTGAAAGAAACAATCTTGATAAACTCAACATAAGAAATCTATGAGCAATTTCGCATTTAAACCACTGATTACGATGAAATCATCTTAAAATCCAACATCTTGCCAAGAAACATTTATTTTTTCTGTTCAAGTATAAGAGGAATCTCATAAGATTTCCTCATTTTCCTCGATTCCTCAAAAACACCAGTTTCTGAGATAAGTGTTTACTAGCTACTTCCTTGCGTCGGTGTTATCCGACTGTCTCTAAAAAAATAGCTTAACAGAAAAAGAAGAAGAACAACAACAAATACCAATTTCACCTTACTATTCCCAATGCATAAATACTATTAAAAAGTACCCTTGTGCTAAAACTCAGGCGCTTCGCGCCATTATCACCATCGTCTAAAAAATTCTGTATACGCTCCTGCATAACACCAGATCTCATACCACAACCCAGCAAGCAAAGGTATATCGGTACGATATAGGCAAACCGATATCAGTTTTCGTTGTTGGACCGATATACATACGATATACATATCCGTTGATACATT